>CM056380.1:95402418-95522282 GCA_029718625.1 Synaphobranchus kaupii
ACCTTGTCTTATTTTTTTATTCTTGTTTGTGATGTGAGGGAAACTATGCACAAGCCTGTTGGGCTTCCTTTCCCCTCCTAGCACTGTTACTTTATGTGCTGAATAGATAAATGATCATGATCTAACCCAAAACATCGGTTTTCAACGGGAAAAGTCGGTTTTTGACTGCAGTATCACTTTCAAATATTGTGACGATTATTTAAAAATGTTATCATAAAAAACGCAATGAATGCAAATTAAATAAACCACTTCCGGGTTAAATACTATTAAAACATTAATAAATAGTTTTTTCGGGCAGAAACTTTATTTAGCAAAACTAGCTGGAGTCGTTTTGTAATTGGAGTTGTGTGTGTGAATATTAGGAATAGCAAAAAAAAATTTTAATAGAAAAAATGAAACCACTGGGACATTTGGTCCCCTTTACATGATTCAATAGCCAAGTCTTTGATCTATTACAATATATTTTCCCAGAAAAATTGAAGAGTATAAAACAAAAACCAAAAACATTTTTTGTCCCAATTCTCAAGATACAGGTATGTAAACAGGTGAATAAATTCTACCTGTGAGCTTATTTGTGTATGTAAAAGATTTAAATTGCATTTAATTTCTTTTACATACACAGAATCAAGCAATGCATACACCCAATTACACAATGCTGTCAGAAAATAAAATATAAGTGCACAACAGTGCATAAATATAACATCAGCTTAGTATATTACTGCTTTTTCTGTGGTTTTAGTCAACAGCCATGTACCTAATTTAGTCATACTGGCAATTTTCTATTTGCAGTCATGCTAATCTAAATCTGATTTTGTGGAGTTCTAATATTCTACAATAATTATATACCCTTGTTTTAGAGGAAGCTTTAAGTGGAGCCACACACACTGTTTGCTCTGTCCAGTTGATGTTCTACAACAGTTGCCATGGACGTGGATCATCCCATGATGCAAAGTGGCACTGAGCATGCTCAATGAATGGATAAATGAGGCCCATTTTTCTTCCTTTGTAGTGTGAGCCCTTTAAGACTTCCTGTTGTCACCCGCAGCTGTTGGGAACGCTTCATTTGCATCATATCTGAAAGCATGGCGGAGCAGACCGGCAGTGTTGTGTTAAGTGACTGCTAAAACCTAGATTCATGTAAAATGAAACAATTTGCACTTTGTTTGTGTGGGAAAGTTCAGCCTCTCAGCAAGAGGACATCTTTGAAAACCTTTCTCAGGGGATTTCATCGGTTTGGGGGGTGAAAATTAGCCAACAGCAAATACGACCGTCTGTGAACACAGATATTGTTTTTTGTGTGTTCACGTCTTACTTCAGGATCAGCGGTTTTTTTTTGTTGTTTGTTTTTGTTCTTAAGTAAACTGCTTTGATCTGCCGAGAATGTGGTGCTCTTTGCAACTGGTGGATCATACACAACACGCCAGTTATTTTATAAAATGTGTATTTAAACCTTTCCTGCCAGCGACGGAATGTTTTTTGTGTCAGTGACATGGAGTACTGTAATAGATAAAGGCTCTTTACCTCAGGAATTTGCCATTTGCATGCAGTGATGTGTCTGGCACTACCCATGAATATTTAGTGTGCTCCCACAGCCCAGTAGAGATTAATGCTGAATAAATTCAAGTCCATGCGCAGTCTGATTTCCCCAAAGAAAAGGCCTTTATTGGAGCGGACTTGAATCATGCTGTTTTCCCTTTGCTGAACTGAGGTAGAGGTAATTGACAGTCCTTTAGAAATGGCCAACACTGGTGCTTTTTTGGAAGGGACTGATTTTAAAATTACATTGCCCTGGGGTCTTTGAAGGCTGGGCTGGAAAATGCAGTCTTTAGTAATTGTTCTAATGAGATCAGCGTACCTACGGTTCCTGTTGGGGAAGCGCGGTTTGTGGGAATGACATGGGAAACTAAGTGGCGGCTCCCCCACCACCCAAAAAAGGAATCAGTTTCATTTAAGGAAAAGCTCGTCTTGTTCAGTCTGATTTGCTTTTTATTGTTTCGCGCCTCCAAATGGCGCTAGCATACGCTGAACAAAAGCATGTTGCGTGAACTGTTTTATAATCCTGTTAGGAGTCAAAGGGCTACTGCCTAAAACTCTCATTTGCATGGAGGCCTCCCCTGCACGTATGGCTAGGGCAGAAATCTTTGACTTGCAAACAGTTGTATGGGAGATAAAAACTTAAAGTAGCGTGCCATTAACGTAATTGCTGCATGGGATCACACAAAAACACCACACTTCCTGGTGCTCCTTCGAAAACCCCCTTGAAGTTAAAGGCACCCTGGAAAAAGATTGCTCAAATCCCACTTATTTTGAAACAGAGCAGCATTGTTTGTTAGCTTGACCCGTTAAACCTGCTCAGTACCACTGTGATGTGGGGAAACATGTATTTGGGCTGTTTATAGGTATTGTCTGTTTAAGTGGATATTTCACATTACTACTGAATGGGAAGTGCTGATCTGAATTCAGAAGGCAACAGATTTCAGAAGAATACACTGCGACTCTTGGCTTTTAGTTACAATCAATGCCTCTTCATATGCATGCTACTAACTGTAATGAGGCCATCTATCCAGCAGGGGTCATCCACACCAGAAAGGAAGGGTGACTGAAAATATTTTAATTTTAAACCATAAACATGAAATGCAAATTAAAAGAGTTGCCTCCAGAACATCAAATTTTACTTTTCAATTTTTCACTCTGTGCCTTTTTTGCTGACATCAAAGTTATGTTAAGCCAGGTTGAGAAGCTCATGTAACACTGATTATACAAGTTGATGTAGCTCTTTACATCAACTTGTAGAATCAAAGAGTGAGATCAAATAGAATGAGTCAAGCTTGACCACAGATTTGAGGCTGTATCTGTTCATTTTGTAGGAGGATGCAGTGCTATTTGTTCTTATTTCTCATTTCCCTTTGCGCAGAGAAAATGGCTCGTTGGCACCGGCACCATGATAAATGCTGCTTTTCTTCCCATTTCTATCAACAAAGTGCTGAATAATGAGCCCCCCTGTCTGTGTGGCCTCTCTGCAATCTCTTTCCCAACAACACAACCTTCTCTAAACATTTACATCTTTACCCAACCTTCTCTAAACATTTACATCTTTACCCAACCTTCTCTAAACATTTACATCTTTACCCAACCTTCTCTAAACATTTACATCTTTACCCAACCTTCTCTAAACATTTACATCTTTACCCAACCTTCTCTAAACATTTACATCTTTACCCAACCTTCTCTAAACATTTACATCTTTACCCAACCTTCTCTAAACATTTACATCTTTACCCAACCTTCTCTAAACATTTACATCTTTACCCAACCTTCTCTAAACATTTACATCTTTACCCAACCTTCTCTAAACATTTACATCTTTACCCAACCTTCTCTAAACATTTACATCTTTACCCAACCTTCTCTAAACATTTACATCTTTACCCAACCTTCTCTAAACATCTACATCTTTACCCAACCTTCTCTAAACATTTACATCTTTACCCAACCTTCTCTAAACATTTACATCTTTACCCAACCTTCTCTAAACATTTACATCTTTACCCAACCTTCTCTAAACATTTACATCTTTACCCAACCTTCTCTAAACATTTACATCTTTACCCAACCTTCTCTAAACATTTACATCTTTACCCAACCTTCTCTAAACATTTACATCTTTACCCAACCTTCTCACATCAGCATTTAGCTTTCTGATCATTTATTCAGAGGGGACCTATGTTTGCTTTGCTTTTCACATTTTGGCTCCTTTTGACATTATTGAATGCAGTCGAAGTGTGTGCTTCTGATAAGATTAAGAGCATAATAATATTTGATGGCAATCACAGACCATTCTGCCAATCTAGGCTTGTCATTTCATCATTAGCTACCATCGCTTCCTACTTTTGACCTCCTCTGTAATTACTGCTGATTCAATACTTACTGTTTTAATTATTTAAATCATCACCATGTCTAACAGGCATGGTCTTCTTCACTTAAATACGCCATCAAAATAAATGTTATAGATTTGATGCCCAACGTGGGGCTGGACATGTCTAATTCCCTCCCTAAGTTGGATTGTCCAATTATCTGCAATCGCAGCCATGTTCAAACGCGAAACTCACTGCCAATTTGTGAGAGTGTAGACATCTGTGGTTCTCCTCCAAAACATGTGGTGTTGCCAGTCTGCTTCTTTTCACGCCGCACACTACAGCTAAGCTTGCATAGAGTAGAGTCAGAGGAAGATCTTTCATATGCGCTTTAATATGCAGTCCGCGGGCGTCCGCATCGCTAGATAGACTCCTTACTGACTGAACCCTCCCATACCATTGGCAACGCAATTGCCAATTGTGGATTTCCCTATAGTAGGGAGGTTGAACGTTCTGCCCGCAATGTAATCACAATGGGCATTCCACACACAAACAAAAAACAAAATTGACATCTGGGCTCATTTCAACATGTAATTTAACAAGGAAATCTACTAAACGAGAGTAGATGGAGCTATTCATTTGTTTCAGAAGTGTACATACACTTCAACAATGTTATTTTTTTACTTTAGAAGCCAGAAATTATTATGCTAATTTGACTGTTTACGAGCATTTGTGCCTATACTTAACGCTGTACCGAAATCAATGGGGTCATTATAAAACATCCAACCACATTGAAGTCGTTAATACACATTTTATTACAAGAAAAACTCACTGTGAAATGTTTTAGGTGTTAATTGATCGGTATGTATCGATACTTTCGTCTATTTAGGTGTCCTGAAAACGTTACATGTGCTGCGCGTCCTGCGGGAATTCTACAGCCACTTCAGAAGCAAAATGGCACCAAAAAAATATGGCGCTCGCCACCTTATTCGAAATAACCCCAGAAGGGATTTTGTAATGGTGAAATGAACTGTTATTCAAATTGTGGCCAAGCCCTGTCTTGACATCATGCCGATTGTTCAAATCCAATTGGTCCAAGTTATACTGGCAAAGAGGCGCTCTGAAATGTTTTCTGAAATGGCTAGGTCTGTAAACTCCAGATGAACGAGATTTTTACATGTAGATCTTCATCAATATCTCGTCTACAGTATGGTATAAAGCATTTTAATATTGCGAATGGGTGTTTTTTTTAATTAACGTGAAAATGGAACATGCATCTTATTGATTCCGAGTCAAACGACTGCTAGAATGGCAGGTGGCATTGCTTGCGTTTGTGCTTTAAACACTGGTGTAACTTTAATCTGCAAAATGGCATAATTTTTCATGTTAGATGACTACCTAGCTAACATTTTGAATATTAAGTTAGGATCTTAACTTTATTTATTTATTTTTTACCACAGTTCACCAGTTAGGTGCAAGCTTAAGCATGCTAAGCTGGTCTTTGTGTCATGAGGGGCCAAAACAAGGGATTTTGGGTCACTACAGTAACGTATAATAATAATGCCTGACATTTATATAGTGCCTTTCTCACACTCAAAGCGCTTTACAATGATGAGGAGGAACCTCGCCTCAACCAATATAGGCTAGCGGCTACATGCCATGGAAAAAATTGAGACCACCCTATATTTTTGAAGAAATATCGGGGTTACTCCCTGAACGTACAGGCCTACAGTCTAAGTTAACTAAGTGTACTGAGAGGCCCTATCAGCATCACCCCAAGAATTTACAAAAAAAGCTGAAGTGCAGGGGGGATAAGTTAGATAAAGTACAACAAGCGACTGAAGAGCTTAGACTTAGGAACAGGAGTCTATATCAGGCAATAGTGCAGGCAGAGAGCAGGGTTCAGGACCTCTGCGAATTTAGAAAAGATACATTTAGAGAAGGGACTCCCTCTGTAGTAATTACTCCCAAAGGAAGGCAGGCCAGGTTTTAAACCAGCAAGTTGAATTGTGGAGTGGGGAACATTTGGCAGTGAAGGAAGATAGGCTTGTACAGGGGCATGCTGGAATATCTACATTTGAACACGGCAAATATTCTGATGATGTTAGGAAGGTGTACATGGATTTGGTGACAACTAGGGGGGTACGTGCAAATGAAGCCACAGAGGTGGCCAGAGTCATTTTAGAGAAGCTTTCTGGCACACAGCTAGAGAGGTTGCCAAATGGCACTTTTTGTAATTGCACTGTGTCTTGGAGGCACAACAGGTGGCACTGCAGCATGTGCATGATGCTTTTCTGACAGAAAACGACATCACCCTCTATACTGATGCTACTTGTAAGTATAGATAAATACGGCACTGCATGTGTATATTTAAAAGATGGCACTAGGTGTAATGGTGGCGTGACGTGTGAGGTAGGAGGGGCCAAACGCAGCAAGGGGATTCATTAAGCACAAGGCCACTAGGACGGGAAACCCCGTAATTAAGGGAAGGAGACAAGACAGGGAACACACGTACCAAAGCTACTAACCGGCTCACTGTCACACGCCAATGAGTAGAAGCGCAAGTGCCAGGTTTCTCAGTAAGAAAACCAAACAAGGCTAATGGAACAAAGCACTGGGCTCCCATACTTCTACGAGCAAAGTGACTAAAGAAAGCCAGAAATGATAAACGCCCTGCCTCAGTAACGAGACGCATAAGAACAGGCGAGTAGTATAATAGCACAAATAACACACACCAAACGTACCGAAGCTGCTAACCGGCTCACTGTCACACGCCAATGAGTAGGAGCACAAACGTCAGGTTCCTCAGTAAGAAAACCAAACAAGGCTAATGGAACAAAGCACTGGGCTCCCATACTTCTACGAGCAAAGTGACTAAAGAAAGAGCCAGAAATAATAAACGCCCTGCCTCGGTAACGAGACGCATAAGAACAGGCGAGTAGCATAATGGCACAAATAAAACACAGTCAACAAACACTGCAAAATAATACGAGATAGTATACGAGGAGGCGAAAGGAACAGAGATCTAACGTTCCAAGGCTACTCTCAGACTCGCAGTCACACACAAACATGTCCACAACATCGCCCGGTCTCCCTATAGGAAGACATGTACCGAAGGACGAAACAGAACTACAGTTCCGAACAAAATCGCCAAAGCTCCATGTACGGAGACAGGTACCAAAGGACGAACAGGACAGCTGCACCGGACATTTACCGGCTAAAAGACTAACGCGAGCTTAATAGAAAATACACGCCCTACCTCTCAGAATAAATAAAGCCCTGCCTGTCAGTACGATAAAAACGCCCGGTCTCTTAGTAAGAAATTACTATACAAATACACCCACAAACAAACAAAGACTCCTCTCGCTTTCATGGAAGAAAGCAGACAGAGAGAGGAGGAAGAGACAGAAAAGGCAAAAGGTCTAGGCAAAGGAAAAATGGAAAGACCAGGAAGCAGAGACAGAAAAGAGCCAGGGGGGAAGTCCTAATATATCCACAAAGGCAAGTCCCGCATTACTCCAATATAACCCACTGGAGCAAAAGGTCTCCTTAATAAAACCTAGACCTAATCGTACTGGCTAAGCAATCAAAAGCCAAAATAATACCACACACAAAACAACGCAAATAATGCCAGACAATACAAAACAATATCAAAGCCCAGAACGGAGGAAAACATGGGCTTAAATAGCTCCAAGGTAACCACGCACAGGTGTGATGCTGAGAGAAGCTCCACAATCAAGATGGGGCGGAGCAAACATCCACTAAAAGGGCAGCACCCTTGCGTGACTACCAAGGAAACCGACCGCAAGGGAAAAAGGGTCAAAAACCATGACACTAGGCTACATTTAGGTTTGAGAGGGCAGCAATCCAGCTTAGCCCTTCTAACACAGACAAATGATTCAGGATATAGTTATCAGCGGTAGCGGAGGGTTGAATGCCGAGTTCTGCGAGAAAAGTTTAATGAAATACAGAGCCAACCTTTTGCCAGATATAGTAGAGGGGTTTACTGAGTGTAGTGATATAGGATGCATCAAATTAGTTATTTGTGACTTTCATCTTTGTCTGTTACACCAAGCCAATAACAGTAGGTAAATGGGAAAATTGTGTGTTTGGCACTGACAGGTAGCAAAGCGTGGTACCCAGACAACAAATAGTGAGGGTGGAGATAGTGTATTTTAATGAGTTAACGTCAGCAAGGATAAGGAATTAACGTAACGTTATTTTCCTACCTAGTACAATGCTTAATAAAAGACATGAACAGTTAGATGGAGAATATAGGCCTACAGAATAACTACCATATTCTAACTGAAATACACAATTAGCTAAAACAATTACTTTTGTAAAAAATAAATTAAATTCACAGACATTTTACATGTTAACGTTATGTTGGCTCCACAAATAATTGGTTAACAAGCTACATAAGTACCATCACTAAATGGGAGCTAGCAACACATCTCAACATCACAAGCAAACGTCAAAATAGATGAGCAATAGGCTACAAAAAGGAATTCTGAAGCCGCAGGACCCAAGTTTGAAATTGAGACGTTTGGCACGTATGGCGTTTTGGGAGTACACATTTCATTAAATGTCGCATCCCATGACAATATATACGAATAAATGTGTAGAGTATATTCGTTTTCCTGTAGCAATACCACAAAATATTGGTTCTTCTTGTTGACAAAATAAGGATAACCGTATCCTAAAAGCAGCACAGATGATGATGTGTTTCCGTCCAACCAGAGTGATTACACGGAAGTGCATGGGCTAATTTTAAAAATTATTTTAAAGCAAGCTTGCGGTTTGTATATTGTTATTTGATCATATTGTAGCATTTAGGACAATATACATGAAAAATAAGCTGGCTAAATATGTTTTCTGAAAAATCCCGAAAACGGGTTTGACCTCCCTACCTATAGTGCTATCGAGCACAGCCAGCACTGCCATGGTCTGGATTCCATCCGAGACCGTGGGGTTCATCCTTGCACCACATATGGTCCCTTAACCAAATGAGCCATCCAGTAGCCCTACTAAAACCTGTGGATTTCCAAGGATGATGTATTGCAAAATCAAAGTCAAAGATGTTTATCACATGCTTGTTCATCTCTAAAAATAAAAATATCAAGTCAGCTTCTTTCTACAGCAAAAATCTTATTTACCCCCATCCATACCTTTCCATTTCTTAACCTTTACAAGATGTTGACAGCCTATTACTGTTCATCATATGTGAGCTTGCGTGTTTACCCCCTCTTTATCATGAGCTCTATAAGCTCTAACGAAACTTAACTACCCTGCTCACCTTTACCATACGGTATATCAATTGATAATAGGCTTTTAGAAATAACAGTAAATTAAACCTTGCTATGCAGCCTGCCATTCCATACCCAACAAAAAACTCTAAAGGCTAAATAGAGAATTGATATTTGTGGAAAAACCACATTACCTGCAGTGTGCCTTTCTGCAGTGAGCCTTTGTTCCATCAAAGTCCAACCTTTGAATGTGTTATTAGGGAATCACTGGCAGAACCAATAATAATAATAATAATAATAATAATCTATTAACTACTAAAAAATCATCCCTGCAATTCTTTACTTATCCTATGAACCCTTAGAACACAAGCCCTTTTATGTGTACCATATTCAACAATGCTTCATTAACTCAACCCCTATAGTATTTGCCTAGATATCTTCTTTTTTCCAGGTAATTACCTTTTCTACTAAATGTCTAATGTGAAGTGCTGTGTGAAACGTTTTCTAAATGACTACACAAATAAAGATCTACTAATAGATTAACAGATTTTTCCAGTGTAATATAAACCGATGTATCATGCAGTACCATACTCAGAAAAATGTGAACTTGCCAAATTTTCACGTTCTGTTGTCTGAAAGTACATTCACATACAAATATTTTTAATGCTGAAGTTAAGGATATTTTCAAAACTGTGGGGGCCCCCTACTGATATGCTGTTATGGCTTCAAAGAGAGGGTCACATACAGTATTTGCTATAAGGCCCAGAACTGCCTCCTGAATAAGAAGTCAAAGTTTAAGATTTCAAACCCACCTCCCCATTTAAAGTGCAGTTTCCATATTGATTGTGCTTACATTCTCTGCAGGATCATAAAAATAATCTTCAGAAGAACTTGTTCTAAATTATAAGAGGCACCCCATGACCAAAGGATATTTCATCACATTTTTTCAGGAAGAGATACGGTTCAGACACTATTTATATTAAACCCTACTGTGCACGAACAAATTAAATATGAGGTTAGCAGGCATTTCAGTTCAGAAACTTTACATGTCCTATTGAACTCTATAGAAAAATAAGTCAGGAGAAACAACCCTTCAAGTGATCCATCCATATCTACTGCATATCTGGCAGCAGAGTGATGGTTTGAAGCTCGTTTGATGCCGCACACCCTTGATGACTTACAGCCATTTAGCCAACCATGGTCATACTATTCCCGTGTAATTTACAGCTTAATCTAGTCCCACCCCCCAATTCTCACAGAGATTCATTCAAATGCAGAGGTTACGATTAAGTCATGATAGCATCAAGGACTTTCCCTTTTCAATGTCACATTTTACAATAAACGGCAATGTTTCGTTTAATTTTGTAAAGTAAAAATGACCAGTTTGTCAGATAGCACAAGGTAGGATAGAGCTAACATAACTGTTAGTCAAAAGTATGCTTAGTTCTTCATTTTAAATGTCTTTTCAAAATGTATTGGCTGGCTAGCTGATTGGTTTGTTAAATTTGTTAATGGTTATATGGGACATGTTATGGTTTTTAAAAAAAGTTATGTTAAATATTAATAAAAATAACAGTAACTCACGTTAGCTAATGGTGGAACAACTCTGTAGAATCCGAACTCTAGTGTCATCCGCCATTAGCAGAGGAACTATATTTAGCTAAGTGGCGGATGTGTACATAATGGTTTGATTCAAAGTTTTTAAAATACCGTTTAAAA
This sequence comes from Synaphobranchus kaupii, assembly GCA_029718625.1. Taxonomy (NCBI): domain Eukaryota; kingdom Metazoa; phylum Chordata; class Actinopteri; order Anguilliformes; family Synaphobranchidae; genus Synaphobranchus; species Synaphobranchus kaupii. Next base: position 95,413,238 of record CM056380.1, read on the forward strand.
CCTTTCATGCATTTCAGTTGTAGCCATGGTGTAAGAGATATAAACCACTCACCACCCCTGTCGCGCCATATATTCTTGTATATGCACGGCATGTCGTGGTTTATATCTTACATATTGCATCTACAGGTGAATCCATCACTTACATCAACTGTACAACTTAACCCCTTTGCGCAGATGCCTAGTGACCTTGGCGGTGGCAAGACTTTTCTCAACTTAGACATTCGTTTCTCCTGCAGCCAAACTATTAGTAGAAATCACAAACTCTGTGTTTTAACTTTATTGGTAGACGATTTGTGACAACTAAGTTTCTAAGTGTCACTATTGTCCCGTAGCAAGTCAATTTAACAAGCAACCCCCCCACCCAGTCTATACAAACCCATACGTGACATAGTGGACAATAGAGTCTATGTGTGAGCGCATAAATATATTTATTCGTCATATAAAATTTGAATTCCGTCATAGCAATAAGATAAACCCAACAATAGCCTGATTGTATGTCAAAAACGCTATGAAAAGCCCTGCTCACTCAAATGCAAAATAAACGTGAAATTATTGTCTCCCTATACCACATATTCTACTATGAATATCAGCCAATGAATATGAAATAAATATACAATACTACTAGGGCTGAGCTGAATGCTTCGGAGCTCCGAAGCTTCGTTCGTTGGATTGGGATTCGGATCCTAAATTCAGATTCAAATAGTTGGTTTTTTTCCCCTCAAAAAACAACAACAACAAAAAACTAAACATTTTTTCCCCTCAAAAAAGAAGAAAATAATTGATGGTTTATTGGATGTTTGTGAACATATACAGTCGCGGCCACTATTATTGGCACCCCCTGTAAAGATGAACAAAAAGGGTTATAAAAAATTCACCGTTTGGTGAATTAGCTTAATCTTACACTGAAAAAACAAGAAGAATCCAACCTTTAATTGACATTAATTTATTGAGAAAAAAAAAATCCCTCATCAAGAAATAATTATTTTTAACAAAACCACATTGGCCACAATTATTGGCACCCCTGCATTTATATATAGAATAAAGTAATAATTTTTAATATTTGGTCACATATCCTTTGCATGCCATGACTTCCTGATGTCTGTGACCCAACAACATCAAAAGACTCTTGATATCTTATTTTCTGGTACTCTTACAAGCGATACTATAACATCTCTGCATTTGAATGGATCTCTATGGGAATTGGGGGGTGGGACTAGATTTAGCTGTAAATTATTCTGGAACAGTATGGAATACATGGTTGGTAAAATGGCTGTAAGTCAATAAGGGTCTGAGGTATCAAACAAGTCTTAAACAATCACTCTGCTGCCAGATATGCAGTAGATATGGATGGATAACTTTAAGGGTTGTTTCTCCTGACAAATTTTCCTATTGAACTCTATGGAAAAATAAGTCAGGAGAAGAAACCCTTCAAGTTATTCATCCATATCTACTGCATATCTGGCAGCAGAGTGATGGTTTAAATCTTGTTTGATACGTCAGACCCTTGATGACTTACAGCCATTTAGCCAACCATGTGTTCCATACTGTTCCAGTGTAATTTACAGCTAAATCTAGACCCACCCCCCAATTCCCTTAGAGATCCATTCAAATGCAGAGAGGTTATAGTATCGCTTGTAAGAGTACCAGAAAATAATATATCAAGAGTCTTTTGATGTCGTTGAGTCACAGACATCAGGAAGTCATGGCATGCAAAGGATATGCGACCAAATATTAAAAACTATTACTTTATTCTATATATAAATGCAGGGGTGCCAATAATTGTGGCCAACGTGGTTTTGTTCAAAATAATTATTTCTTGATGAGGGATTTTTTTTTTCTCATAATAAATTAACGTCAATTAAAGGTTGGATTTTTCTCATTTTTTCAGTGTGAGAATAAGGTAATTCACCATACGGTATATTTTGTATAACCCTTTTTACTCGTCTTTACCAGGGGTGCCAATAATAGTGGCTGCAACTGTAAGTGTTTATTCTATACTGATTGAGCTTTGAATCGCCTGGAAGTTTATCGAACATACAAGGATGCGTGGTTCAGCCTTCCACGTGACTTGTCTCGACATTCGCTACGCTGTTGCGCTGTTGCCCAAAGCCTGAGGTGAAGTTACAAGATGTCAAAGAAGTCAGCTGTGGGGAAACATTTTAATATTACCACTGACAATCCAAAAAAGGTCAAATGCCAAATATGCCAGCAGAAATTGGCATACCATGGTGGACCTACGAATTTGACAAATCATTTAAAACATTTAAGTAGCCTAATTTATATATCTTCGTCAGAGTAATAGCCTAGCAACATTAGCCAGCTAGCCGATCTGACTAGGCTACATTTCATGATACAGCCTAGGCTAGCATAGCATGACAACCTATTACATTTTGGAAAGAAAACAATATAGCCTACACTCGGTTTTATATAGCCTACACTCGGGAATAGCCTACAATCGGCTTTAGACTTTTTCCCCCCCATACCATACGCAGTACGTAGGCTACGTGAAGTCAGAGTTTATAGGCCTGCAAATAACTGTGAAGACTGCGGCTTATATTTATCTTTTAAATTTATTTAGGCCTATGTTTCATGTCCTGAACTTCTGTTCCATTTCAATTTAATACTTTGTTGTTTCAATAAAAAAAAACTGCCTTTCTTCATGCACATATTACTGAAATAGATGTGAGCGCGCCCTCTACTGGACGTATCGTAACACTGTTTGCAAAAACTCCAAAAATATATATATTTTTAATAGATTATTATTAAAACGAAGCTTCGGAGCTTCAGGGAAAATTGCCAATGAAGCTTCGAAGTGTGGCATTCGGCTCAACCCTAAATCCTACCATTGGTTTTACTCAGAGATGTTCCTTTCAAAATTCAATAGTCATTTATTGTCTGTTACAATCCGTTTGAGAAATATACAACACTTTATACCGATTATTACACTATCTGAAACGTCGACTGGTAATATCCCCCATGCCCTGCAGGCCTGTCTCATTCATTACAGTTAATTCTGGTTTAATTTTCGGCTCTTTTATCCAATAGTATACATTATAACCTTAGCAACAGTATATGCAATGTCGCATTGGATGCTTTGAACAATTAATTAGAGCACAGCATAACGACAGTTTTCGTTTTAACTGTCAAGTATTACGCATTCCTTGACTGGAGTTCTCCCTTACCGATGTGTAAGTAGTACTGCTTCTGAAATGCAGTTGGTCTCGCTGGCTACATACGTAAAGTACAGGTAAAAGCGATGTTTTATTGAGGTACAAAAGTGAATGATTACGCTACATATTTAGGTGTATGTAATACTGCGATATCAAAGTTTTTTTAATCTTAAACCATCAGAAGGGGCAAATGCACGTATATGCTTTATAATGGACAAACGTTTTATTCATTTCATGACATGTTTTTGATAGGGTTTTGGACCCACCCTATACTGAAGAAAAGATAGTAATTCCCACTTGAAAATGATGCAAAAGTGAGTGTTATTAGCCAGAAATGTAGTTAAATATATAATTAATTTTTTTATTTAGAGCAGTGCACAATTTAGCCATTTGGATAGATTTGGAGACACTAATGGACAACAGGGTACACTGCCTATAATTTGCATCATAGATCTTTAGTACTTCTGCATATCATCCTCAGATTTTGCACACTTGTGGACATGGAGTTTATGATCCAGAAAATTTAGATTTACCTGTTTCACTTATGTAGCTCTAGTATTTTGTTGCAAACTAAACTAGTTTCTTTGAATTTGTGGCACTTTATTTTGACTTAAAGGGAAAGTACACCCTAGACCTTGTATGCCTACCATATAATGAAACTTATTCATCCATTCCATTATTTCAACAATTCTGAAATAATATTGTATATCACAAAAAACTGGTAGAAAAGCATCTTTGTGCTGCCCTCTAACGGTTGAAATTCCTTTTGTGCTCCCCACACTGCCCCCGCCCCAATCGTGATGTCAGAGTACCTCTTTGGAGGTACCTCAACGTCATATGGATAATTCATTTCGGCTCCACGTTTTTAAACCAGAACAACGTGGCGTCCTGTTCATAAACTCTCTTATTCCACCTAAATAGTCCACTAAAATACGTTTCTGAAAATATTTGAGGTGGGAAATAGGCCATGCAGTTGCTGAATCTTGATTCATATCTGATCTGCAATGTATAGTTTGACAGTTTGATCCGAGTTATACAAAATAATTTGTACATTGTATGTTCATTTATGCAAATGACGGTGGAACACAGCTCCTCCGCCCCCACCCCTCTCCCTCGCTCACCCCATGAATTATTTTTTTTAATTGTGTAGTAGGCGGAGATAGTGGGTGCACTTACTCTTTAAATTATGAAAATGAACAAATCTAAGTTTGTATTGTAAATGGTACACAGGAATAAACTGTAATTTGCCTATAGGTATAGCACAGTGGAACCCCACCCAGTGGCGGCGCCAGCATTGGGCCAGACGGGCCTGCCCACTTCCATGACAGCCCATCCAAAAAATATATATATCATTAAAAAAAATGTATTTGTTCTATGTCCGTAATTCGGAACACTACGCGGCCCGTTATCATGCCACGTTATGAGATAAAGGCAATTATATACTGCAGTATCAGTGTTTCCCCTAGGATGGAGTTGTAGCAGCGGAGGTGAAGCACTTATATACATATATATATACTTTTTTTTTTTAATTTGTACACTCACAAAGCGCACCCTGCCAGGAGGTTTCTATGTGTCTGCCGGCACCAGAAGGACCTAAGTACATACAGTACAGTCAAGGACAACTACAGGCAGGGGCGTAGGTTTCATTTGAACATTGGGGGGGGGGGGGGGGGGGCACAAACAGCAAATGTTCTTTGTGATGATAATGGAGGGGGACACTAATAATATAGCATCCAACAGTAGCGAACCATGACTATTGGACCGAGGCCCTCAACCATTCCCGTGAGGAAAGCAATACGAAGTATCGGGGGGTCTGGGGGTCCTCCCCCAGAAAAATTTGAGCCTTTTAAAACTCATTTCCTGCATTTCTACACAACCTCACCCAGGGCATTTTCTAAAATAAAATGTTTTATTTATGAACATTTTGGAGAAGTTTTTTTTTTTTTCAAAGCACTAGGCGAGATTTGAGATGCTTTCATATAAATCTAAAGCCATGGTAGGCTAATCAGTACATTAGTGGATAAGATAAGTTTATAACATTTTAAACTCTGTGGTTCTCAAACTCGGTCCTGGGGGTCCCCTGTGTATGCTGGTTTCCGTTCCAACCACAATTGCAATCCCAAAATTTTAACAAGCTGTTAATTTTTCTTAATTAGGTGTTTTTCATGTTTAGAGGGATTATTTACCCTCTTAAGACAAATTGTCAGAAATAGTTATGCATACCATGAAGACTATGCCATGTTCACATTGTGCTTACAGTGCCATCTTGCAAACAATAATACAAGGTTATCTATACCGTAACTAACATTTTTTTAAACTGATCAATTTAAAGACTGAGGTGAATCAATAGGCTCCTAATTCAGTAGTTGAACACTTGTGTTTTAAGTTCCTTAATTTTTCCTTAAACTTATTAACACAATGCAGGTTTGGCTCATTATCATTTGCTTTGTCTTTTGAATTGTTCATTATTTACCAAGTCTCTAGTTTTAGTTGCCAATGTGTCCACAATTTCACCAATTAGGAGCCTATTGATTCACCTCAGTCTTTAATTTGTTTAATTTGATCAGTTCTCACCTCTCTTTTTGTAATTGTTTGCAATATAGCACAATGTGAATATTTGACTTTTATTATTCACGACATGCATAGCTATTTCTAACATAATGTGGCTTCAGAGGGGAAATAATCCCTCTAAACATGAAAAACACCTAATTAAGAAAAATCAACAACCTGTTCAAATTCTGGGATTGCAATTGTGATTGGAACGAAAACCAGCATATGCAGGGGGCCCCAGGACCGAGTTTAAGAACCACTGCCTTTAGTGGCAGTCGTCGACATCCCAATTATGGTATTCACATTTCTCTGAACTTCTAAATTAGGCTAATTACAGTGTCTTACAGTGTCGCCGCTTGCGAATACATCAGCCTCTCATGTTCAACTGCAGGGCAATAAACATTTTAAGGAACCAATTAGCCTACATTTAAGAAGCTACAATTGTTTTCTGATGAACCCTGAAGAAATTCTCTATTCAATTGTCCAGAAACGTTGACATTTCCACAGTGCTACCTAACGTTATCGCACTCGCGGCTGTAATACATTGCTTGTTGTTATGAAAAAACATGTACTTTTTTAACGTATATATAAGGCATAGACTGTAGAAAAATAAGGAGTAGCTAGTTAGCTATAGTTTAGGAACAGTGCCGACAGTAGCCTCGCCTACCTGAATGGGGAAACTTCTGGGTCGGCGGTTCTTTTATTCACTGTGGGGATTTTGATTTGATTTTCAGTTGAGAGGACTGTTTCAGGTTAAATGCAGCAAAGGCCGCCTACATACCAACAAACCATCTGCTCTACCCCCGTAACGAGCGTCTCGATTTCATACTCCGTGAAGTTTCTCGTCTTTTTTTGCGGTCCGACTTCTCCATTGCAACTTGATTATAACACATCCATAACGTTACACAAAACACTGGCTAAAACACTGGGTTATGGGAATTAAAGTCCATAGTATTATCGGCTTGAGCAATCACCCCTAATTGTTGACTACATATCCCATTTGTGCTTTCATAAACTCAAACTTGTCGTGGCCATGAGATAAACCATTGCTACTGTTTGAAGTAGCGAGGGGGTGGGTCAATAATTCATACTATGTTTACGGGCGTTACATATCTTTCTGCATAAATTTAAGTAATTTTTTTTACCGTTGTTGCAGCCTTTATTGACTGTAAGCTTTACATGGGAGAGGGATCAATTATGGTTGGGGGGGACAATTCGACGCTTTCCAAACATTGGCGGGGACACATCCCCCGTTTCCCCCATAATCCTATGCCCATGACTACAGGGCTGCGTTCAGATCCAAATTTAATTCTTTCTTCCTGTCGTTCCCTTCCCTTGATTCAAGGGAATTCACATTGAAGCAAGGGAAGGGAATGACAGGAAGAAAGCATTAATGTTGGATCCGAACGCAGTCCAGCACTTCAAAATGTTGTACATCTATGGCCTTCTCTCGTCAGAACAGCTGCATTTGCTAGCTAGCACTGGCCATACGACCTTGCTTTGCTTAGAAAGTTTGGACACAATCGCATTTCAAATGAGTTTATGACAGCAACTTTTCCATGAAAGCGCTTTACGTTTAAAAAGTTTTTACGTTACTCTAAAACGTTTACAAGGCCGTTTACTCCAGCATTTTGAAGGGGAGAGAGTGGATTGTTTTGTTTTGTTTACAAAAAAGTTTAAAAAATAATAATAATTCAGCAGCGGCGGTCATATTTCAGCAGCGGCGTAACGCCGCTGCTAGGTGCATATAGGGGAAACACTGAGTATATTACATTTCCATAAGGGAATACACTTGTTGACCAGTAGTACAGTCGCAGTATGTCTTGCAAACCTGCATGACGTAAATACCAAACCTCTAGCTGGGCCTATGTCACGATCGAAATGTGAGACCCTCATTAAGCGTCAGAGAAAACGTACCTCTGCATTTCAAGCACAGAACTCTATCAAGAGAGTCTGCTTTATATATCCTTAAATAAGCAAACTCATCTCTGTCATAGTTAGCCTACAACATTTTTTTTGTACAATAGTCTCATCATGTAAAACAGACTAGGCCTATATGCCTGTTCTACAGATAACATATTGTAATCTATTCAATTAAATAATTTGTGGTAATTTTCTTTGGTATTTTCTTTAAACACTGTGTTGACATAAGCCCCAGAATACTTGCGAGTTTTGGTTGAGACTTAGCTTGGATATACACAGTTGGTGTCCTTCGGTAGAAAGTAGTTTGAAAGAATCAACCAGCTTCACTCGACTTGATGGGCCCACACATCAATTCAGAAAGCAACAAAAAACATTTTCAACGTACAAAAACGCCAAGTTACTCACGCACAGCCTCCAACTTGCAAAAGCTAGGCCTGCCGTTAAAAGTATTGATATCAAAAAGTTACAACCAACAATATTGACTATGGTAGCTCACACTAATTAAACTAGATCTATTCCAAAACAATGCTATCATATTTCCTAAATTATTTCATGTACCTTGGCCCTGTATTTTTTCCATCTGACCAAGAAGAAGAAAAATTGCAAAAAATAATAAGTTTGGGGCTTTGTGTGGATGTGTGAAGTTGTACCTGAATTCTGTGTGGTTACATGAAGTCAGAACGTACAGAATTTAATGTTTTTAAGGGCTGAGGGTCTGTGGTCATTATGGTTATTTCTGTAAGAAACCCTGTAAAGTGGCAAACTCGGTGCTGTAGGTATGGGGCATGCCTGCCAAACCTAAGTTAATTAAAGTTAATTCATACAGTAAAATTCAAAATATACTACAGTAAATTAGGTTAAAAATATGTTGTAGACTACGCCGTTTTTCGGTGCCGCAGTGGTTGAATGTAGGCTAAAACCCTATTCGGATGGGATTTTTTTTTACATTACCCCACCTTTACAGGGGGAGGTGGGGTAATGTAATAATTACCGGAGGAGCTCCACTATTTAAGTCCCGTCTGAATCTGCCATGTCCATAACTTTTACGGACTGCGCGCTCCGGCGCCAGTAAAGATTCCGGAGTCTTTTACCTACTGTTAAATGTCCTGTAAAAATTACCCCAGGTTAAAGCAATCCTGTGCGAATTGACATGTCCGGTAAAATTCTGTTATTTCCTGTGAGAAATTAGTTTTCCCCAGTCTTTCTCTACTGGTTTTTCACGTAAGCACTCGAGGACGCCTTTGGTTGTGCTCTCTTCGGTCCAACTATTGACCGACCTCTAAATGAATGTAACGTTACATTAAATAAAAAGACAGAGAGCAAAACAACACACAAAAAAAGGCTAAAAAGTAGGCTACAGTGGGGCAACGCTTGTGGCCGCTTTAGGTAAGCTATTGTAGCCTAGCTATAGCCTTACATACATGTTATGGCCTAACACGGTTTCTTTTCAAGCTAACGTTAATAAAGAAGTGTACCCTGTAATGCAGGATTCCTCATGCTTTTTGTGGACGTTTGCCATGCCAACATTGTCTCCACCTATTTTTTATTTTTTTTATAACGTTAAAGTTAGGCTACTTAGCTAATCTAACGTTTGCCAGGTAAAATTGTCAACGTGGCTACCTGGCTGATACAAAAATTAGCGCGCTGAATCACACAAAATGTTTTTCTATAAAGTTAACGCTAGCTATTATTAAACCAAAACCAGTTGGAGGTAAAATCCAGTGAATTTGACAATTAAGTAACTGTGGCTAATAGTAGCCTAACAAAAGCGAATTCCTTACCTTGATCCCTCAGCTTGATCAGCTCTCAGCCCGGACTGGCGGACACAAAAATTAGCATGCTGCGTGACACAAAAATTTGCATGCTGCGTGACACAAAATGTTTTTCTAACGTTAGCTAGCTACTATTATTACTAAAAATGAATAGCCTATTATTAAAGCCAAAAATCCATTGAATTTTACAATTAGGCTAACTGTGGCTAATTACTAGCTAGCTATCATTGATCAGCAAAGGCTTCATCCCTCTGGTTTATCTGAGCCTCAGATTGGCCTGCAGTACACAGCCTGCTCCCTCTGCTCGGTCGGCTCCTCCTTATTTCCAGTTCCAGAGGCATTCTCTCTATGGCTCTGCTTATTGGATACAACCACAGAACTACAACCACAGTTCTATATAGTTCTGTGGCTACAACCAACGATTTTAGATATGAGAAGATACGCAATTGGCGCTTTTCCCATTGGATTTTTCGTCCGCACAAGGTGATCAGGCATGCGCAGTAGTGTTTTCAGTTAGCTTAGCAATAAAAGTTATATAACGTATGCTTAGAGTGGCGTGCAACTGACTGGCTAGCCGGATTTAAAGTTGGTTTTCGTTGGATAGTCAAAATCATAACGGCTTGTAAGTAGTTGTACTGGGTCCTGACAACTTAGACATATATAATCTAAAAAGAAAAAGGAGACTTTTAATTTTATCTGTCTGATAATGACCCGTTTAGCAAACTGTTTTGTAAAAACTCCATTGACCTCCAGTCATTCAATGAGCGCCTGTTGTCTGCCTAATAAGTTCCAAATGCGGACGTTGCAGCACCGAAGTTGGACCTCTTGCTCCGCCTACTCTCTTTGCTACGTATGTCCTTATTCACGTAGCTAGCACATTCTTGCCCGTTACTAGCTTGCTAGCCGTCTTTGATCTCACGAGCAAGCCAGGCTGTTGTTCGCGTTCTATGTGTCTGTGCGTGAAAAGTCCATAAGTACCAGTTATTTGGTAGGTACACACCATAGACTGTATACAAATATGGACAAAGCCACTGTGACGTCACCCATTGCCTTTCCACGGCCTCGTAAAAACTGAATTGAAGCTCGGAAGTCTTTTTCGCTGGCCGTTTGTACAAACTGAGCCTGCTCCGTGGAGCCGAAGTGACCTTGGCTTGGAGCAGGGTCAACCGGATATGGCCCGGGCACAGTATGATTGACAGTTCGGGGTGGAGAAGCCACAGAACTATAAAGCCCACAGAACTATATAAAGCCCATGACCTGACCAAACCCACCATTTTGCAAAACAACTCGCGGTAAACTTCCTTAAGTTGCTAATGTTTTATAATATAACATTTAGTTTTCATCCTCGATTTTAGTGTGTCATTTATTCGCATTGAATGTGTGGTATTCGTCACATAATTAACGTTCATTCAGTTATCTTCAATTTATATTCAGCTAACATCAGCTAATTTGATTAGCTAGATAGCATACCAGCTGAGCTCGGTAGCCAAGCTAGACGCAATGCATCACCACCATTGCTAACCGCTAATTAACTCGACTGGCAGAGCAGTCTGTCACAGTTTGCCGCAGCATGAAACCCTGTTCTGAAAACTCTTCCAGATAAAGTGGGGATTAAGGTTAGTGGGTTCACATGCTAGCTAAAAGCACAGTAGCTACATCGTAGCTGGCATTAACTTTCATCTGCATCCTGTAACCTAATCACAAACATTTACAAAAGCAGACTCCGTATTCTTTTCCGATAAATTATTGGTTTTATTTTAAACATCCTCGTATTGAGTCAGTACAAACATACCGCTAACACTTTGGCTCTATTCCCCGCACATTTTCGTAATTTCTGGGACCTAAAAAAATGATCCAGGTGTAGAAATATCCGGTTAGATTTCTAGCTAGAGTAGCTGGCTAACGTTAGTAACGTTAGCTAGACAATCACGGTAGCTAGCGAACTTATATGGCCAGTCTGCAAGGATTACTTGACAGCAAGGATAACTGTTAAATTAAAATGGCTTGCCATAAGCTATCGTTAGCTTGCTAGCTAAATGTTAAAACGACTTGCCGTGAGATATCGTTAGCTTGCTAGCTAGCTAACCCAGCATTGCTAAGCAATGGTAACGTTCATGACAGGGGAGTACAGGGGGAGTACATAACAGGGGGCTATTGCGTACGGGAGGGGTTGGAATAGCTAAATTAATATCTAAATTGATAAGGTTATACAGGTATGGAGAAATTGATTTGAGATACTTAACCCATAGTTTGGCTGCTTGCTCCGAGACGCTGGGCCTGTAGTGTAGCTGCAACATCCCCTTCTGTCTCATCTTACGAAACAGTATTTTTTTTCGTAGTAGACACATCATAGCTCGCTCCAACCAAAATTAATATGTGATGACAAACATGTTGAAGATGAGCGGGTAAGGCACTCAATTTATTATGCTACGAACTGCGTCCACAAAACAACAGCTTGTTTACGGTAGGCTACTAAGGAATGTTCTCCATCGACTTCCACTCAAAAATACAGGGTGTCTCCCTGTCCCAAGCATAGACTGTATAAAAATAGGTCCCGCCCCTCCGAGTGAGGGCAGTGAGAACCATATAGAAACTATCTATGCCAGTGATCCCAGGACTCAACCTGTCCCTCTGATTGGTCCTGAACAAATGTTAATACCCTGTCCAAACGACACAATATTTTTAAAAATCAGCACATGCACAGGCATTAGATGAAGGAAAGGCACCTATTGCAATTAAAAAATTTTGTGTAAAAAATGTATTGACTGAGTATTTTGACCACATTGCTGCCATTGACTTACATGGGGAAAGACCTATACTGGAGCCAACTGCAGTGGCGCTAGTGAGCAACGGCACAATGGCCGCTCCCAGCCCAACCAGAAAGTGAGCTTCAAAACGAAAGCCCAGTCTTGGCCCCTTGGTACACACAAGTGGCCACAGGAGTGCGCAACAAGGGATTTTATTGTTGCTAAATCGACTCTTTCGTTCCGGATACTGAACTGATGCTTCATATGTAATGAACATAACATTTACAGTGTAGTTAAGACACACAACTGCAATTTTAAAATTGAAACATATTTTTATGCGTGAGAAATGAACGTTTATAGTGAGAGCGTGAGAAATGACCAAATTGCCTAAGTCTCACGGTCATTGCGTGAGAGTTGGCAGCCCAGCCGGTTAGTGCTATTGGTTTGTAAATGCGTCATTTAGCCTCATACGGCGATCAAAAAAGGCTAACAACACACTAGCACTTCTTGTATGTTTTTATCACGATTACAATTAAGAAAAAAAAGTAGGCTAAACAACATAGCTACGTTTTCTGTGAGAAATGTATTGTCAAGCTCACGTGCATTAACTGCTGTGCAATGTTCTAAAGCTCCGGTTTGCCATCCCTACTATTATCGACTCTAATTAAATCTAGGCCTTACACATTCATTTGGTGTGTTTTCCAAAATGTCGTTGTGTTTTATACCCATCGGCTTCCGTATATTACAGTTTGCACAGAGGATATTACAGTGGCCCAAACAATCAGTGGTGTATTGGGGATTTTTTTTAGTGGGGGAACGCTATTTTAAGGACGTCATCACAAAGAATGCCGCGCGTGCGCACACACGCACACAGCAACACACACACACACACACACACACACACACACACACTTAAAATAATCGCCAGATACAGAAACTACTTATGCTTACTTTAGCTACTGTATTACAAAAACTAACATCATCAACAACATTCATAATCGATAATGTGTGCGGCATTGCTTCATTTAACCACACACAAATCATGCCAATTCATAACAATAGCAGACACACAGGATCCGCGAACGAATTCACACCAAACGCATAGTCAAGTATGTAGGCTATAATTACAGGCCGGAGTAGCTCCAAGTTGGAGGGGGCGTCATATCATTGCCATTGCTTATTATTCAACATCACTTACATTGGTTTACTGTAACGTTACCAGTCATTTCGATTACATATAATGCAAAGTTTGAAGTTTAGTTTGTAATCCCTAAAACACACCAAGCACAGCAGGCGGCGCTGCCTCGATAAAAATCACCAGTGTTACTCACTTTTGATGTTTGGATTTTGACCACAAGTTGGGGGAATGTTGCTAATTTCTCCAGGCGTCCAGCTAGCATCTGAACTACCAGCGGTAACGTTACTTGCCTCGGGGCTGGCTGTTTGCTCAGACGGATGAACAACCGATGCTGATTTTCTTTTTCCGGCTTCGTTGTCATTTACATTATCTTTACGAAAATAAAAATCTATATTTTTCTGGCGACTTGCCATTTTAGCCACACTGAGGAGCGAGGACGAGCTGCAGCAATATTGTTGTTAGTTTTCGTTTTTATACGCATACGCCGGCTAGTAGAGTGTCACAGCGTGATGACGATCATCCTGTAACATCTTTTTTGGGGGGAAATTGGGTTTTTTTATGACAAAGACGACATTATTGGAGAGATTTGCTTGATGTGTGCACTTGTTGTTACCATTGGCAATAACGCCGTTTTAATATTAAAATTGTAAAAAAAAAAAAAAATGTGTTACATTTTTTTAAATAAAAATAAAATCATGCTCGAAGAAGCGGGGGAACGTCGTTCCCCCGCGTCCAACGCCCACTACACCCCTGCAAACAATACAAAAAGCAAGTTCATTAGACATTACAGTTTGTTTTTGACTGATAATGTTTTTTTTTCCCCCTAATTTTTCTGATTTTACAAATATACTTAAATTTTCATAGTGGCTTCCTCACTGTGTTTTCATTTTTAAGAGGCGAAACACTTAAAGGACCCTTAAAGGGCTCCATTTTTGTTTCTAAAAGACACCAATTGAGATTATTCTCCCAGGGGCTGCTAATTAAGCAACAGTTCCAGAGTAACCTCTACCTGTCGAGGAACGGATGACAGATGATGTCCTCGTTACTCACTGTATTCAAGCTGGTGCTGCTGTCTGCCTCTCATAAGCCCGATGTCAAGGCTAGTCCCATTATTTCCCATGGCAGTGTGTACACAGGGGATTAGCTGCTCTGCACATTCCCTCTCTGTTGCATTCAGACTGTGTAAAAGGATCATTTGCAGTCAGGGCCATGTGAGACATTCAGACTTGCAGCACAATTTTTTGGTATTTAAATAGTCGGTATTCAGATTTTTTTTTCATCAATAGAAAAATAAACCAAATGCTTTCACGCGTCTCAATTTGCAAAACAAGTTTAATATCAAATGCTGTCAGATAATTCTGCAATTTAATAATGATTTATTTTTAGTTCTGGGATTTGCAGAAACCCAAGGTTATTTCAGTGTGTTTAAATATGTATGCATGACCACTCGTGACCAGCATGACCGGAACAATCAAACTGACTTGAATCAAATTGAAATATGGAAACAGGGTCTCTTAGCCTATCACCCTGTGAAATAACTGCTCCATGATTCCATTTGACTGAACATTTAATATAGCATGTAGAAACAGCCCTGCCTTTTGTCACTAAGATTTATATTGGGTCATGGAGAAGTAATTAACCAAAGGTCCCTGTGACCACCCTTGTTGCAGTGGAAGACCAAGGCCTTTTACATCAAACTGTATTAGCACCTCTGAAGAAACAAATAACGCAGAGGAACTCTAATTAATTCTCATGAAGTTTACACTCATAAAAGCTGAGGTTTGGTAAAGAAAATCTCACTGAAAACTGAACAGAACTGAACTGAACAGTCTTTGACATCTTTCTTTTGTTAGGTTTTTGGACAGAAATTTAGGAGTCACTCGAAAGGGTATTTTATGGTGGCACTGAAGAGCAACACAAAATAAAAAATCAGAAACCAAAACGCAACAAAGCAGAAAAGAAGATGCAACAAAACCAGACTCAAACCGGAAAAGGTCTAAAACGCATGGCGCAAGTGTCCAAGTCCACTTTTGCTAGTTAGACGGCGTGTTATTTGGGTGCTAAGTTAGGTGCAAGTTGCAAATGAGCTGAACTTAGTCTCTTCATTAATTATAGGTGTGTCTTGGGCATAACATACAATAAACCAATATCCTCATATCCCATTCCCTATAAAATCCACCTGCATTTGCATCTTGGCGGATTGCGATGACTGACATAAGACTGTAAAAACAGTGATTTACAGCTGATGAAACAAGCTCGTGCGCGTAGTTAAAGCGTGCGAGCAAGCAATAGGCTATATGGATCAATATTATGATCAATATTATTTGGACGAACCATTATGACGTGTTTTGATATACACAAAAATGATCTTTCACATAAGGGTTTAACACAGGCACAGGTTCCCGATAATTCCTGACCAAACTATTTCCCAGCAAAATGATAATGGGAAAATAGGAAAACATTTTCCATTATCTTTGACCAGTGCTGTTATTTTACAAAATATATGCGGTTTAATTTCGTTATAACACCTGTAGCAGCTGAGAATAAGCTACCAGAACATGGCTTCCCTCTCAGCTTAGAAAACGCCAAATTAGCCTGCTTGTTTAATGAATCTCGTTTGATTATACAATGAAGCATTGTCAAACATCAATTCCATGAGACTGTTCTCATAGCCGACAGATCACAGGCAATTAATTTGGCTTTCGAAGTTCAAGCTTTTAGTGCAAGCGCTTTCTGCTGGATCGAGTTAGCAATACACCAAACATTTTCCTGGCCACACCTCATCTTAAGACCAACCCACCCAGTTTACTTGCTATGGGTGCAAGATCACTTGGTATTTAAACGACGTGAGCGCTGGGCGATAAAATGACCACCGCGTCGGACTGAAACTAGCAAAGACACTTACGGTTGGGTTAGCACCGGGTGTAAGATAGGGCCCCAAGTGATCTTGGCGGGTTGGTCTTACGATGAGGTGTGGCCAGGACAATTTTTGCCGTATTGCTCTCTTGAGCCAGCAGAAAGCGCTTGCAGTAAAACCACCACAAACCTGGTCTTAAGTCATGTCACAGTTATTTCCATGTTATTTTGACGGCGTATATAAGTGCATCTACATGCGCATATACCCTCCTGTCTGTTATACACAGGGGTGCGCACAAGCATGACTAAAAATATCAAGATTACAATGTGAAATATTATCATTGTGTAGGCTATATCAAAAAATGCATAATAATAAAACGGTCCATCGGTCAAAGACCACATAGCTGATACTGAGTTACAGCATCTCCTAAATTCTAATTCCAATCCGCCGTAAATTCAGCCATACCTCAAGCCTAATCCGACATGTCAATGAATACATTCAAGTCCCCATCACATCTGTCAGCCAAGAAAGGGTAAAACAGGAGTTCACAGCAGAGAACACTGTTATATATGTGAAGCCCACTCCATCAACATCCAGGCGATGTGCAATGCTACGTGTCAGGTTACACATGTATTCGCAATTATCCTAAATCAAGCTATGACTTTATATTGGCTAATAGTTCCTCTAATCTTCTGGGGGGGAGGGGGAGACAATCTTCTGTTAGGGGACAATGGCTATCCATTAAAAACTTTGCTGATAACTCATATACCAAGCCTAATGCGCAAATTGCCATTTACACCTAATGCGTGAATTGTCATTCAATGGAAAACTCCTGCACTGCAATAGACGGATATTTGTAGTGCTGCAAATGCACTTCAGATGTCATTACAATAGACTACAGCTATCTTCATCTACAGCATGCAAGTAAATGGAATGGTTTTGACTGAAAAAAGTTCAAAACCTTGTCCAGTGAATACTGCATTGAGTATTGTTTTTCAAATAGCCTGGCTATGGTCCCGGGGATTCGGTGTGCATATGGTTTTCTCGACAGTCAAGGGTTAAAAAATGGAGATTAATTACACCATTTTAATTGAATTTTAACCCTATTCTTTGTCCTTCATATTTCTTTAATTAGTGACCAGGTTTTCATAGGCTTTCTCTCAGCTTCTTAAAACCCCGCTGATTTCACCTATTCCATAACTGAACAAAACGATTTTAAAGAGAACTAAGAGTCTAATTAGAAATGAAAACAAATTTGCAGCACATTACACAATTCATTCACAACTAATTTGAATGCCATATATTCTCTGCATGCGTGCTTTAACTTCATGCACGAGCAGGTCTGTTTCACCAGCTGTAAATCGCACTTTTCACGGTCTTACTGTCCGCCATTATTAGCAATCCGCCAAGGTGCAAACACAGGTGGCTTTTAAAGGGAATGGGAGATGACACTCCAATTGGTTTATTGCATGTTACGCCCAAGACACACCTATAATTAATGAAGAGGTTAAGTTCAGCCCATTTGCACCTTGTGCCTTACTCTGCGCTCAAACAACACGCCATCTAACGATTAAAAGTGGAGTTGGACACACCCTAAATGCACTTGCACCATGCATTTTAGACCATGCGCTAACATGGTCAATATAGAGCCCAATGTGCCAATCTGGGTGAATGGCATGCGTTTACCTGCTTTTCTCACTTCATTAAGGAAGGGAAATGAGCCTGAATGATTCAACAAGCCCACTAATTGCATAAATGTGTGCTTATTTCAATCAAGGATATTCATATGAAGTGATCCTAGATATGCTGTCAACTTTGCAGAATATTAAAATAAGTGTGTGTACGATAAAAACACACTTGAAGGAAGCAGGGTAATGTGTCAAAATCTGGGATAAACCTTAAGTCAGCTTGCTAACCCAATTACTCATCGTAAATCATTAAGGGATGAATTAAAACAATTGCTGACCACTGGAGCAAGTCATGAAGGTGAGCTTGAATATTACAACTCATATGGGGGCCAGGTAGCTATACAACATTATGTTCTTACAAAGTTCAGTATGCCTTTAATGAAAGCTTCTTCTCTATCCTGAACAACATCAGATCTAACTAACATATTAGACAAATGTTGAGATCTTTTTATAAATAAAGAAAGGGGGATGTTGGAAAGCAGAGTTAAGAGAAGAATCAGAAAATAAAATATACCAATAGTAATTAATAATTGCTATTATTTTTTGGCTACTATCATTACAAGTAGGAACATAATTCACAGCCATAAGCCATAGTAAGCCATACTTCTGGATAACCACTTGTGCGAGAACGTGAAAGAAGATTCTCAGACTGCTTTCAAATGATTCTCAGAGTCGCAAATGCAACGCCTATGTAACTGACTTAATGGTAAATCTCATTTATGTGATAAAGGATGATAGGTTATCAGCAGACAATAAGGTTTTCTTCTGAACAACCCTGCTTCCTTCAAATGTGTTTTTAGCGTATGCATACTTATTTAATGTCATGCAAAGTAGACAGAATATCTAGGATCACTTCATATGAATGTCCTTGATTGAAATAAGCACAAATTTGTGCAATTAATTAGTGGGAATCTTGAGTCATTCAGACTCATTTCCCTTCCTTAACAAAAATGTGGAAAGCAGGTACATGCATGCCATTCACCCAGATTGACATAGTGATCCAATCAGTGACGAGTAATCATTGTTAATATGTACCTACCTTTTCCAGTTTGAGTCAAATTTTGTTGTGTTCTCTTTACTGGTTGGTTGTGGGTTTTTTTCCGGTTTGTTACGTTTTGTTTGCTGATTTGTTGCATTTTGTTTTGCACTTCAGGGCCACCATAGTATTTAAATACAGAGACACAAAATTCAATTAATCTTGTTCAATTTCATGAAACCAGATGTCTCAGGTAGGGGCATCCACAACAAATGGAAAACGCAAGGCTGCTTTAGAGAGCTATTTCAGTCTGATAGAAAATGATGTCACATACAGGCAGTACCTCAAGATGCAGATGACCTCATGTGGCAGCGTACTAACAGATCTGATCTGATTGCTGTAACACCTCCTGTAATTCTAATGGCTTTTTCTTCCAACAATCATGTGTGCGTTTACTTTCTCTTTTTGGCTTTGTAATTGTGGGGTGTCAGTGAGATAAGTGAGGTAGTGGTGTAATACAGAGATACAGGCCCACATTTCCTGCCATGATGAAGAGCCAATCTATGAGGAGACTGAATTGAAAATGGAATAGATGATTGATTCTAACAATGCATTTCAGTTGAGGCATCTGCAGACAAGAAGCAGACTCGGGTCATTTGTCTTTGTTATGTTGGACTGTAAAAAAGGAGGTATGTGAACAGCTCATGCATCAAAATATACTGTTCGAACCTCAGAGAAGAACGATGTATTATTTTGGTCTTACATAAGAGGAAGGATGTGTTTTGGTCAAGAAAGTAGTCAGAAAAACCTACTCAGTTCTCTTTAGAATTCTGAAAAATACTGCATTCCAGAAGCTGTAAATGATATTTTGCATTAAACCACATTTAATGCAAACACAAAACTACATTGCCCTTAAATGAATAATTTAAGAACGTAGCCGACTGTTTCATTAAAATGAGCAAATAAACATATACTGCATACATACACACGTACACACATAAACACCAAATATACCAAATATACGTTTCACACGCTCTGGAGTAGCTGATTATTATGGAGCAGGTGTTGGAAAGTTTACTCAAACACCAGTTATTATAAAGCTTGTGATGTACTCTCAGGAGTGATTTATGCATACGCTGTATCGTCATTTTATTTTCTCATACATTTTATAATCGCTAACTTAATGCGAATTAGCCACTAACTCACAATGCCACAAGTGCTGAATTGACATCGAGGAAAGCACATGCTTAATGTTTCATTTTGGCTTTGCTTTGGCAGTGAAATACGATTAACTTCTGCTGTGAAACACACATTGATCTACGATGACAAAGCATTGCTTTCCCATGAGTTAATTTCATACTCCAAACTCGTGTGTTATACTCAGTTCGTTAAAAGCATGTTTGGGCTAGAACAGCTGTGGAAAATCACTGATGGATTAGTTGTAAATACAGCTCTGCCCACCTTGTGCCCTGTGGCACCTGCGAGCTGTACTTTTTGAATAGAGGGAATTCCATTGCTACCCCCAGTTATTTCAATAACAAATGGTCTCTTTGCTCAATGAAATGGTTAAAGCTGTGCCCATATTTGATGAAAAACTATGCAGAGTGTCCGTGTGTCCTTTAGTGTGGGGTCTGACTGTAATGCATTATCAATCCATGATTAACCCCCCACCCCTTCCATCTCTCCCACCCACAGCTGTGACGAAGTGCCAAAAAACAAGGGACAGTTATTTTGTTCCTTGGAACCAAGATTGCAATAAGGATTCATGCTGGGTGTATTGCTGAACCTTGTTTTCAAACTTTGTTTCTTTCTTATGCTATAAAAGGCCACTTTGAATGCTTAGCGGGAGCTGTGGTCCATGCATCACAATAACCACCAATGTAAGCAGTTTGCCCTGAATTCCGTCTTCACCGATAGGGGAGGAAGTTCAACTTGTTCAACCTCAGCAATTACATTTAGAAGGAAAGACATCTCTATTTGTCCCTAGATGTCTGTTTAACCTTTGATTCTCTTGGTGTGTTTTCTTATTTGCGGTGCTGTACAGCTTGCAGTTTTCCTGCAGAAAGGTAGTAGATTCAATATCAAGCAGGCCCACCTTATTAAAGAATGAACATGAGTTCAAGAAAAACTGGAAAAAAGTACATTGGATGTTGAATTTTCTAAGGTCTGTATGCATTTGCCTTATGCAAACAAAACTGGAAATATAGAGACTGAGGAATTAATTGTATAATGTTCTGAATATTTTATTTATTTATTTGCAAAAGTTGAAAGATTTTACTAAAGTCAGTTATGTAGAATGACCTCTGGGTCGGTTGCAGTTTTCTGTGGGTGTTCAGTAGGCCCAGTGAAGGGCTGTATTTTAATATTCATCTAGTCAAACCACCATGTGAGGCTCCTTTGGCATGCCTTGGTGCATTGGCAGGTCCGCTAGTTTGTGGGTGGTCTGTTTATTAACCATTCAATGCACTCCTTGGCAGATGAACTGTATCTGTTGCCTCAGCGCAAAAAGTGAGAAGGTGGAGTTTGTTTGACACTTGTTGAATACTCCATTGGATTCCGTTCATGGACTAGGTGCTGTTTGCTGGGGTTGCAGTTAGTGCCATTGTGTTCTTTGTTTTGTGTTTTCCCTCTCCCTGTCTGCACTTGAATTTTCATTTGCACTGTATTTATTGTGAGGCCTTCAAGCTCAAAGCATCCAGTATAGGAACATTTAAAAGTGAGGTGACCCATTTATAATTAGGGAAAACAGTGTTTCTATTCAGGTATATAAACCTTCTGTGCTGCCTAACAGCACGTCTTGGAGATGTCTTCATAATGTTTCTTTTTCCTCACAGTCTACACCTACAGAGCCATTGTGGACCTACACAGCCTCATTTTTACAAAAAACAGTGTCTGATATAAAAGCAGCATGAAAGTATCCACATTTTACAAGTTACTCTCTCTCTGCACTGGCATAGACCAGTGGCATAGCCAGGAATTAATTTTCGGTTTGGGCCTAAGCAAACGTGGGTGGGCCTATAACAAACCGTAATGCAATGGTTTGCATGGGAACACCCCTACAACAATGTTGTCCGTAATCAAACACTAAATCACTGCCTTTTCTATACAGCAGAACACTGCATGAAAAGGAGTTTCTGGAATATATCTGACCTGTTACATTTCGGTGAAATTTGGGGTGTATCATGAGCGGTAGTTTCTTGTGTCGACACGTGCATTTCCAGAAACTTCTGCACACTCACGGGCCACATCTGTGATCGGGTATTTCTGGACTCGGACATTGTCGATTGATTCATGGACTCTGCCTGAGCTGAAATTTCATGGCATGTCCTGAGAGGTGGATGGCCATGTCTGGTAATTTATTAATTTAAATGTCTGGACAAGAACACCACCATGCACGAGATTATGTCTGTTTCCGACATTGACACATGCTGCACGCGGCAGGAAGTGTGTCAATATTTCGGATTTGTGCACGGTAGTGTCCTCCCCGTAAATATACCTTTTTGTACAGTGGAATCTATTGTATACGGACACATGTGATCTGGGCTCCCAATATGACCAGATAAACTTTGGAGATGCTCAACGGACAAAGCACACACAGCGTCATTTAGAAAATCAAAATGGCTTACAGGGAATGTGTACAGCACAGAATCCAATTACTTATCAACCTGCAGCGGAGAGAGGCAAGGAAAATGAGCGTAAAAGCCCGTGCTGATTAGCGCGCGCACACAACTGGTATAGGCATGCGTGGACTAGGGTGGGACATGGCCACCTAAATAGTATCCTTTCCCACCCATTTATCTTGATCCACCGCACCCAATTGTGAATGTAGTGGCAATCTATGTTATCATGCTATCTTCCCACAGCCTCCAAAGCTTTCACTGTTCAAAGTCATTTAAATCATAATATTTTTCTGACCTATAAGAAAGTTCCATGAATGCAATGAGGAGTTGAATGTCATGCAATTGGTTATCATGTCACTATCAGAAACTCTTTAAATTTATCTAAAAGGGCGCCAGAGGTTATTATTACTCTGTCATTGCTCGGAGGAGATTGTAACAAGCAGCTTGGGACCAGGATCAAACTTGGAGAAACCAAGGTAGCGGAGCATGCGAGGTTTATTAAGATTAAGATTACCAGGAAAATTAAAATTCCGGAGGCTAACGTTACATGAGCCGGGCCCACCAGCAAACTTGTATGCTATTGACAAACCAGTCAATAGCAACTAAAGACGCAATCCTTCGCAGCAACAGTAATATCAGGAAAGTTGTACACTGTTTTTCCAGAAATGGTATGAACAGTTCAAATGGATAGAATACAGTAAAGTCAGTAATGCAGCGTACTGTAAAGCCTGCAGACACTTGCATACAGAGTTTGTGTTCATTAGAGAAGGCTGCATGTAGCACTTGCCAAGTCAGTGTGCAGTCATGGGATGGCACTAAATCAACTACATGGTGATGCTATGTACATTTAATTCATAGAGAGAAACTGCCAGCATGTGAAAGTGGTATTAGACATCGTAATGATGTGTGTAAAGCAGGATATTCCACTTTGAGGGCACAGGGAAACGGAAGAAACACTTAACGAGGGGAACTTTATAAAGATATTCAGAAATATTCTCTTTGGACAAAGGGCGGCACGGTGGTGCAGTGGTTAGCACTGTCGCCTCACAGCAAGAAGGTACCGAGTTCGAATCCCGGCCGAGGACCCTTCTGTGTGGAGTTTGCATGTTCTCCCCGTGTCCGCGTGGGTTTCCTCCAGGTACTCCGGTTTCCTCCCACAGTCCAAAGACATGCAAGTTAGGCTAATTGGAGACTCTAAATTGCCCATAGGTATGAGTGTGTGAGTGAATGGTGTGTGCGCCCTGCGATGGATTGGCGGCCTGTCCAGAGTATATTCCTGCCTCTCGCCCAATGCATGCCGTGACCCTGACCAGGAATAAGTGGGTTTGATGATGGATGGATGGATGGACAAAGATGACATTTTATGTGGCATGCTGGAACTCACACTTGCGCTGCTGGACTGGTTCAGACCCTCCGGTGTGAGTGCTGAGAGGTCTAGTAAGGGAAATGGGCATGATGGAATAGTATGGGAAGGAATTGGAATGTCTTGAGTGTGTGTTTTGTTTTATCATCTAAATTATCTCTCCTGTGCGTTTATAATCTTACTAATGTTTGGGAGCCAATGTTTGCTTCAAGGCCATGATGGCAAGCTAACTCATGGCAGGCACCCTGATGAGGTAATCAGCGGGGAGCACTGTTTAGGGAGTGCGGAGATTGGCAATGTAGAGGGCAATAATTGGTAGTTATGTTCCATGGGTGTGACTTCGCATATTGGGTTTCAGTTTTTCAGAGTTCTCTTGGACTGCCCTTGAGGTGCCCGCCCTATGCGCATTGGTGAATAAATTGTCACTTATTGGACCTACTGTTACCGTCTCATTTTTGGATTTCCTGGGGTACTGGTCACCATATCAACATTATAACCATATTCAACACCAAGCCCTGCCGTCTCCCTCTTGTCATGTAGAAAACATCACATGCCAATTCAAACACACCGGCCTAAGTTTCAATAGTTTCAACTCTGTTTATATAGTTTTTTTAATTCTTTTTTTGCACATTGGCTCTTTTAATAATTCCCTTGCATATTTATTTCTGCGAGTACTTATTTCAACTCGGCCTGACAGTCAACATGAAAGGGGAATGCCCTGACACCGGACTGGATAATCCTCGACAATCGACTATCTTTGCCTAACTGAGTGCCAAGAAATTAATGAGAGATGTAAAATAATTCATAGATATTTTTTTTAATTTAATTGCTTATTTATTTATTTAATTGCATATTTATTTATTTCATTATCAATTGACTATTATTGACAGTCATTTATTTATTTAATTTAGTCACATTTGGTCTACCATAGGTGTCAGGCATATGCACGTACAGCTGATATACTTGGGAGGACCTGTGAGGACCCAACTGCTTCTCAGTTTATTACGTGAAAGGACACTTTCAACTTCCAACTGGTTTCCTTGAGATTAAGGGGTCGATTTACTAAAAGTTTACAAAAACACGTGTAAAACTGTTACCACCCGCAACACATCGTCCGAGGTGATCAACTAACGAGGTGTAAAGAGGATTGTGCGTGCTAAAATCGAAAGATACATTAATTTCTCATTTTGCGGGTTAGCCTGAATGAATATGCAAAAATGGGCGTCCCTACGTTATTTAGCTAAATAGTGGGAGGTGGTCATGCAAATGAAAAAAGGTGCGGAGGCAGAGTTTGTATATACAGTGAGCACCATAATTCATTGGACAGTGACACATTTTTTGTTATTTTGGTTCTGTACTCTAGCACTTTGAAAGGATACAATTACAATAAGTTTGAAGTGCAGACTGTCAGCTTTAATTTGAGGGTATTTTCATCCATATCGGATGAACCGTTTAGAAATTATAGAACCTTTCGTACATAGTCCCCCCCCCATTTTCCGGCATCAAAAAATATTGGACAGTTTAACATAATGTAGAATAAAGTAATCAAATTTTAATATTTAATGGTGCTCACTGTATGTCAACAAAGCTTGAAGTAAAACAGCTGTGATCCGAGAGACGCATTGCTCTGCGGACGCAGAGTTGCTCGCCTCTTTTAGACCCAAATATCTACCTTGTGAGTTTGGTCAACTCAAAACAGCTTTGTCCCTACAGCTACTGCTTAATGATACTGGACTTCTCAAGACAGCAAAGGCAGATAAGGAACTGTTATTGCTTTTGATCCGCAACTTTTCATCATAACGCAATTAATTAATTCAAAGATTCTATTGAATGTCTTTATTTATATTTATTTAATGTTCGTGTGTTATGGGTCTACCCCACTGCTTTTTATTGCTGGTAACTGAAGTTCCCTCACAGTAAAATAAAAGTTATTCTATTCTAAAATAAAAGTTATTCTATTCTAAAACTTTATAAAAATAAAACCCATGATAAAATGGAAATGTGATTTTACGTGACACTTACGGTGCGGCTTAGTGCTGCTAAGCATAGTTATGATCATTTCAGTCCTGACAAACATCTGTAACTCCCGGCAGAAACTAAGAGACATCCAGTGAAACAGTTTGTAATAAACCACCAGCTTGTTCAGTGTAACAGTAGCCTATACCTACCCTGTAAAAAAAATAGCATAAAAACTGCAACATTGCTGCCAGTCTTTTCACCGTTTTCTTACAGTATGACCATTCCAAACACGCAAAATCTCATTTAAATATGGCTGTTTGCTGCTGGAGTAATTTACATAATGACTTTTAGTTGATCACCCCCAAAGTGTGAAATGATACTGAGACTGAGCTCTTTAGATCATCAGGGGTAATGAGTGGCAGCTTGGGTCATTATTTAGCTTGTGTCACACTGGCTCACAAAGGACAGAAGAGTCAGCCTGTGTGAATTTGTGCGTCTGCATCAGTCCACCAGTCTTAGTGGCTATATTATTAGGGTACAATTACATTTTTTTATTTTTCTGTTTCTGGACTTAGCTATGACTATTGCTATTGTTATAGTGTTAGCATAATTATTACTCATTTTACTTCTGTCTGGTTGCCTAGCAGAACATAGGTTATGATGCATTTGCAGTGACAATGCAATGACCACGTGATTTAGTGTGCGCGCGCATTATGGCAGCAAAAAATGGCGGAACTAAGATCACACCTGTAGTTGCTTAATCCGAAAGATCGTGAATGCTACCTCAATAAATTAACTTTAAGCGATGGTATCCGATTTCACGATCCATATTCAATAAGGGAATGGGTGGATGACATGACAAAATGGCCAACTATCGAGTGGCCGGATATTTATACCTACCTCATTGAAAAACCTACTGTTTACACGAAGGATAAACTGCGTGCATACAAGTCATTGTGTGCAACGAATAGATGAATGTATGAACTAGCTAACGTTACCGGTAAGTTAACCTAAAGTAGTAAAGTTAAGTTGGAAGGCTAATAAGTTAGCTATGGATAGCTAACATTAGCTAGCTAGCGAGCTAACCGTTTTTGGCAATAGAAGATCTTTGGTTTTGGCGAACTATGTGATATCAGATATAGCTAACGTTCAATGTAAGCGACACAATTTTAAGTTAACAAAAACAGAATTAACTTACCCGATATAAAATGCGCCCCACATACGCGTGCATTTCTAATGATGTCTTCGGTCCAGTCGACTCGTTTTATTGCTTGTAGCCACAATCTTCGCCTGTTTGCATTGAACGGTCTTTTCCCCCGATGGAATGCGGTAGAAATTCATACCTTTTATTTTGCTAGACCTGTTCTGGCATCCCACAACACAACAAGATGACATTTTAAAAATCAATCGATCAAAAATCCACTTGCACTAACTGGAGAAGTTGCCTCTTTTTGCTGCCTAAATGCGCGCGCATACTATGCGTGACGTAGGTCATAAAAAACTAATATGAACCTGGCTCATTTCACAATTCCTTTATCATACACAAAGTTGCCAGGTTCGCAGTTTTCACGCCAAATTGGGCTAGTTTGAAAAAGCAGTCGCCGGTAAAAATTACATAGTCGCGGTGTGCGGTTTTTTGGCCTACTTTCAACGTTGACCGCGGTCGCCAAAAGTGACAGAATTTTTTTCATTTGAGCGTTTTATGAATGTGTCTTGAACATGATGTTGAATATCTGGCAACCTCTCAGGCCAGAGAACAGAGATAGGCACGTACAGTGCTGGACTGCAGTAGAGAAAGAGAGCAAGTGGGTGATGCGGTTTGAATTCACGTCATTTAAAGCGTTGATAGCTACGTTACGTTACGTACTACGTTCACTTCTAAATTTTGGAGGCGGGGAGAGGGGGTGGGGCGGGGGCCCGGCTCCCACTGCGCTGCTCTGGGAGACAGTCAGACATAAGAGAGAGCGAATATTTAATTATTTAATCACGCACTGTAACGTTATTGAACCGCATTATTAGTCGGAGATTACGGTTGTGAAACGGAGAGAAAAAGAACGAATAGAGCTGTGTAACAAAGAGTGAAGAAAAAGTTGATAGGAAGATGGAGCAGAGGGAGATTTTGAGGTGAGGAGTGAGCACTGTGGAAGATGAGAAAAGCTAAGTGTGCAGTTTCAGGTACTGGGGATCCACAGTAATAAAATAAATTCTAAAGTACATACTGAATTAAGCTTTTTGTTGTTGTTATGAGCATAGTTTCTTTTTGAATAAAGTAACAACATTCAAAACATTTAAAAATAGGCATACTCAATACATTTTGCTGTTAAACAAAAAAGGAGGGAAAATAAAGAATGTTCAAATATGATCTCTATTAAATGAATACTTCCTTTTAAAAAAAATATATTTTGGGTTTGATATCGCACTTCCCAAGGTTCTTGAGAAACGTCCACTGTAAGCTTGTTTGCATTTTGTAGCAATGCTAATGGAAACGAATGGTTACAGCCAGTATTGGTTACAGCCTATGGCTTTGGTTACAGCTAACCAAACTGAAGTATCCCTTTAAAACACCTAAATGGAACATCATTATATTTGGGCTAGTTTTAGGACATTTGGGGCGGGTTTTGAGCTGATTTTGGCTGGAAATTTCAGCAGGACCTGGCAACCCTGATCATACAAGCTGTAACCTACGCTGTCAGCTAGCTACTTGTTAATGAGCCTACAGTGCAATCATGTACTTAAATATGATGACTTCATTTAAGTTTATTTACTTTGTCCAATTACTTTTGGTGCCCTAAAATGGGGTGGACTTTGTGTAAAAATGGCTACAATTGCTACACTGTTCACCCGATATGGATGTAAAAAGTCTAAAAGTAAAGCTGCACTTTAACCGCATAGTCACTGTTCCATTTCAAATCCAATATGCTGGAATACAAAGCCAAAACAACAAAAAATGTGTCACTGTCCTAACACTTTAGTGCACTGTGTATCTCATACAAATGAGATAATACCTCGTACAAACGACTTACTAGCTACCTAGTATAAACGAGATATGAAGTTGTATAAACAAGATACTATCTTGTACAAACGACTTACTAAGTCATATGAGATAATATCTCGTAGAAATGATTTAATAACTTCTATAAACAAGATAATATCTCGTACATACAACTTACTCTCTTTGTATAAACGAGATAGTGCTAAAAAAAAAAAAAAAATTTCACCTTGCCTTTCAGGGCTTCAGTAAAACATACTTCATAGCAGTGAAGCTAAATAATTTGCATATGTCCCATATGAGAATTGTTGTAATATCTTATATTTATTTCAATATATAAAATTTCTGTAAGGAATTATTTTCAGGGTCTGAAATTTTTCAATGCTAGACTCGCAAACACGCCCAGCATGAGGTACAAGTGAAGCACTTACCAAAACATTTGTGCTATTGATAACTGATCAATTTATCAACATGCACATGCTGGCCAGTATAAATACTTAATAATTCAAGATAAGCACATTATTCATAAATAATGAATCACTATTTATTACTTCTAAATAATTAAAGAGCTAAGTATACCTGTGGTTTTGTTATAGTTACATATTGCCACCTGAAAGTGTTCCATCTTGCTTACAACAGCCCAATGCACAGGGCTGTAACTCCAGTTGCTAATTTTAGTTGCATTCAACTTCTGTCCATTCAGCTCTGTATGCGTGTTTATGCCACACCAGTGGACAAGTATTGCTGTTTTACAATGCTATGGGTAGAATTAAATATTGTATTCCCTTTATTTCTCCCCCAACTACAACTTACACTTACAACTTAAACTTACACTTACACAGTTTTAAAGGGACAATGATGCATGCTGTTCATAAAATAATTTAATTTGCTTAGTCGGACAAGCACAATTTATTGCAATGTTTTATAACTCAATAAAATCCAGTATCCATCAAAGAGAAGGTATAATTGCACTTATTTCTATGGCTATTTGTGGGAACAATGTGTAATCATTGTGCAATCATTTGTGTGGTCCTAAAGGAAATGGAAGCCTTCTAGGCATGCTTCAAAAGGTGTAAACCAATCCCTGCATCATGACCATATTTTAGCAGAGAAACCCAATGTCTTTAAAGTGTAGCAAACACAAAACAGAGGCTGTATCGGAGAACCTGACTTGGTAGATTCCGTTGTCCTGTTTTGCTTGGCTGTTCTTGAGATGCCATCTCCTTCCTCCCACTTTACCCCCCTTTTACACCTCCCAGAAATCTCTTAAAACAGGGTGGAAACAGCTCACTTGATTCATAGCAGATGATAAGATGACAAAGAAGGAACTAATCAAGTCAAACACTAATTTTCATGATACTCAGAAAGGACCGACAAGACATCTTGAAGGCTTACAAACTGCCCAGTACCACTGCGATGCAAGCCTCTTTTCTCCTGTTCTTATTGCGTTTTCTCTGCCCCACTGCAGAATGCAGCATCACAAATGCAGTACATTGCAGTCCAAAAGTATTTGGACAGTGACACATTTTTTCTTGTTTATTTAACAACAAAACACATTGGATTTGAACATTGGATTGGAAATGGGACAGTGGCTATGAGGTCCATCCATATCAGGTGAACCATGTAGCATATAGCATAACCGTATATAGTCCCCCCCCATTTTAGGGAATCAAAAGTAATTGGACAAATTAACATAAACTTAAATAACGTCAACATATTTAATACTTGGCATATCCTTTGGATGCCATGACCTTCCTCTGTTCCCCAACAACATCAACATCAGTTATTTTCAGGTACTCTTACAAGTGATACTACAACCTTTAAGGGTTGTTTCTCATGATTCATTTTCGTCTTGAACTCTGGAAAAATAAGTCAGTAGAAGAACCCTTAAAGTGATCCATCCATATCTACTGCATATCTGGCAGCAGAGTGATGGTTTGATAAAATATAAAGAGTCTTTTAATGTTTTATTTTGATAGTTTTTATTTGCTTTGTTGTTCACTGTTTGTCATAGACGTTGTATTGCTTGTTTGATTCAAATACTAGTTGCTCTTTTATTCTGTAACACAATTTGCTTCATGATTAAAAATGTATTCTTACTGGTCATGATGTAGCCTATGTATCCACAAATTCTATTTTTGTGTATTTTGTGTGTTAACTAAAATGGGCCAGTTAATTAGCCACCATTGTTAAGCAACCATTCAGAATGTTCAGTTATGGATATTCCAAACACACCCATACGTGTCTTGCTACAATGACAGACGTCATCTTATCGAGTGTGCGTCTTTTAAAATCCTGCTTTACATTTGTACTAAAATTCACCTGCCAATAGATTCAAGATTCAAGATTCAAGAATTTTATTTGTCACATACACACACGAGGTGTGTAGTGAAATGCAATACCTTTCCCAAACTTCCTTTCGGGCTTAGTAAATCACATTACACGTACTAAAGCAATCTATTTGCATGACCTCCTCCACTATTTTGTGAAATAACGCAGGGATGCCCAATTATGCATATTCTTTCAGGCTAACCCACAAAAAGGAAAAATCCATGTATCTTTCAATTTTAACGCACACAGTCCTCTTTGCGCATCATTTGTTCATCACCTCGAATGAGTTTTTGCAGGTGGTAACAGTTTTACGCATGATTATGTACACGCAAACCTTTGTTCAACATAAATACACCAATCACATTGTGTTACAATAAGTGCCACCCAGATGGACTATCAGATAAACTCCCCCGTTGACCAGTAGGAGTATAGTGGTCACGCTAAAACACAGGATTTTTATGTGAGTCCATCCAGGGAGGCCCTTCAGTGCCCTCCATAATGTTTGGGACAAAGACTTTTTTTTTTCTTGATTTGGCTCTGTACTCCACAATTTTAAAATCGTAATCAAACAATTCACATGATTCTCAGATTTCTTTAAGGATATTTTTATGGAGTTTGGTTTCACCATGTAGAAATTACAGCACTGTTTATACATAACCCCCCCACCCCCCATTTCAGGGCACAATAATGTTTAGGACAAATGGCTTCACGTGTTTCTCATTAGTTAGGTGTGTTCAATGGATTCCTTTGTGCAGGTATAATTGAGCTTTTCAGTATTTAGTCTTGATTCTGGTAATTTGATTGTCTTTGGAGTCTGTTATTGGCGTTTGGCAACATGAAGAGCAGAGTTGTGCCAATGAAAGTTAAGGAAGCCATAATGAGGCTGAGAAATAAGAGAAAACAGTCAGAGACATAAGCCAAACCTTAGGCTTACCAAAATCAATTCATTAAGAAGAAATACAGCACTGGTGAACTCAGTAATCGCAAAGGGCCTGGCCGTAATGAAGAAAAAAACGCCAAACACCTAACCGACAGGTTAGAAACACAGGTTTTTTTTATTGCTTTAAGATCATTTAAATATTGTGACATATGGCATGTGGATATGGGCATTTTAAGAAAACTAAGAAGAGATTTTTAGCTACCGAAAAGTAAATCTTACTTTTACCAGCTCTATCCAGACTATAAACACGAAGTGAACTGGACGCTGAAGACATACTGTATGTGAAAACATTCTAAATGTGTGGGGAAGGAAAACAAAGACAGAAATGTACAAAATATTTTTCTGTCACAGCATTTCCAGCTCCATAAAACAGCAAGGGAAGATGTAAAATTATTTATTTACTATTCTCTTGCTGAGCCCGATAGTAGAAGATGATAGATTGGTATCCTAGCAACATCTCTGTCTAGTCTGCCATAGCTTTATAGTAATGTGGCAGTATCGCTCAGGACATAGAGACAGATTAGGCTCAGGAGAGGCATCAAAAACTATCTTAATGATTGGATCAGTATGGCTTTACAGACACAGATTCCTCTCGTTGGCATATCAATTCATGAACATCTGTTAATCCTTTTACAGCATCATTATGTAAGCCTCCATGTACGCAGTACATGCATACATGCGATATATGCCAGAATGCATGTAATCAGGTTTGTACACCACAACTCAATACTAACTCTAAATCTGATAAATATGCTATTATTTAAAATATCAAACATTGAATGTTTTATCACACATAGCATTGTTTTTTAAGAGATTAGTATAAGTTGTAAAACTTTGTGTACATTGGTTATTTTCCAAAGTAACTGAACTATGTCACAATATAAGGCAACTGCACTGCAAAAAATGTCTGTCTTAACAAGTGTTTTAGTCTTGCAATGAGACTTAAAATCTTATCTTTTTCTCAAAAGTGGAAAATATTAGCTTATTTTAAGTTACTTTTTGCTTGACAAGTGAAATTATCTTACCCCACTGGCAAATCTTGAAATTAGTAATACTATCTCACTCCAATGGCAGGTAGTTTGTCTTATTTAGCAAAAAAGTAACAGAAATAAGATTCTAAAGTCTAAATATAAGATTAAAATGCTTGTTAAGATTTGTTTTTTTCAGTGTATGGCTAAGCATCCATTCAGTTTATAATGGGGGGGGGGGGGGGGGGGGGGGTCCTTTAGAAAATACCTGTACAATGAAATATGAGGAGGATTCAGACGCTTCTGCATTGTCCCCAGGGAGCTGCAGTAGAGGGCAGCAGTATTATGGATAAGGGATAGCATCTGTTCTGACATGATGGGCATCCATGATTTTCAATAATTACAGAGGCCCATGTGTCAACTGTACAATATCTTGCCAGCAAGTCTATCAATGGGAACGGCCTGGTCTTTTCAGTATGTTATCTTATGTTCTTATGTATCGCTAACTGTCAGGACAATGTTGCGGTATTCTTTAATCTTTTTTGAGTCAGTGTTTGGATTTATCATGCTAAGCCTATGTCTATATAGGTATATGTTTACTTTCAGTTTATTGATAGTGTACATACATAAATAAATACAGTGCCCACCAGTATTATTGGTAACCCTGGAAAATATGAGCCAAAAAATGTTATAAAAATATATCTTTGTCATTTATCTGTATGACCTTACACTCAAGATATGAGAACACCTCATCTTTAATTTAGGTAAAAGTATTCAAATGAAAAAAGATTCTTCATACATATACATATAATACATGTATTTGTTTTCCTCAAAGATAAGTATTCCATTCATGTTTTACTTTTTTAAGCACATCTGAGTCTCTACGAACTATCATTCTGAAATTCCTGTTTTACTGGGGTATATAAGGTAGCACGCAGGCCAAACTCCATAGCTGTGTCTGAAATGGCTCCCTATTCGCTATATAGTGCCCTATATTCACTTTCCACCAGAGAACAGAGAACACACAAATTAAATGAGACAAAAGGTAAATAAATCAGGCAATGGCTATAGAAAAATAGCTTCATGTCTGAAACAACCTATAATAATAAGAAATAATTAAGAAGTTTAAAGCAAATGGAGATGTGATGAACCTGCCTGGAAGAGGACGCAAGGATAGTTTCCACCACGCACAGTGAGGAGGATGGTTTGAGAGCCAACATTTTGGAAAAGTTTGATAATTGGTTGTATCCTGGGGTCATAAAAGTACAATTAGACATCACCCCTATGCCAACAAGCTATTTTGAAGGCTTGCGAGAAGAAAGCCTCTGCTGTCATCATACCACAAAAATAAGCACCTGCTTTTTGCTCAATGTTACCAGAATTTAGGCTGGAACCGGGTGCTATAGTCAGTCGAGACAAAAATTGATGAGCGGGTTTCGTGGCATAGTTATGCAGGAAAGAGCCTTATCCCCACTTAAGTATGGTGGTGGATCTGTGATGTTGTGGGACTATTTTCCCTCCAAAGTCCCTGTGAATCTTTTATGGCATCATGGAAGATTTTAGACCAAACTCTGGCTGGCTTTGCCAGAAGGCTAAAAGTGGGTTGTGGTTGGATCTTCCAGCAAGGACAATGAGTTAAAGTTAAAATCTACACAAAAATGATTCACTGACCATAGAATCCAGGTTTTGCAATGGCCATCCCAGTCCCTTGACCTGAATCCCATTGAATTGTTGTGACACACACCATCTTTAAAATAAAAATTATTTTGCATTAAAGATTTGTTATTCCTCTGAGCAATGACATTAACATACAAGTTTTTTTTTCTTTTTTCTGAGCATAGACATTTGAAAAACAATAAACTGAATTTAATCCTGCACTTTTTGCTCATATTAATTTAGATTGCCGATAATTCTGGTGGGCACTGTATGCGAAATACCATACATTTGAACACCAGCTTTATTTTACTGATGTAATTGCTTAGCCTATTGAATCAGCCAACATCTTTGGTGGCCATGTTTTTCACGCAGAGTACTTCTTTAAACTTCAACCGCATGTCAAATGACAACTGACCCTTATGTGAAAACTGTTTTGAGAATGGGTCACTCTTTTCCGAAAGGCGGATAATGCTGGGAACTGGGAACTGGGGCTTAGTTGGCTGTGATCACCTTCCTGCCACGGACCCCCATTTTTTCCTCGCTAAGAAACCAAGCAATCAAGTGTGAACAAATATAAGAGTCTCATAAAGCCTCACTAGGAAAACATGGTTGAATAGCTGCATAAAACAAGTCATTTTAGTGAGTTTGTGAGTAACCAACACAGCAAACAAAAAAACAAAACAAAAAAATACAAAAACGGGGACGGGGAATACATTATTGATGAGTGAGAATAATTTATTTTAAAATATACTACACATGTACAGAAGCACAAAATAAGACACATTTGGGTACGGTGTAATTAAGGGGGTGGGGAGAAACTAGTGGCACCTTACCATGAATCACTTGAGCCCCACCAGTCTGCGGTTTGCGCTTTGCTGTTAGACTACCCTACTTTATTTACTAGTGGCCCAGCATGTTGAATCTTAGCCTATTTAAACGTAATATTTAGGGCTTAAATGCCATGCACAACTCAGTTACACTCATTTCAAAACAACCGTTTTGTTTCCAGAAACAGGTAAATATTACTCCACATCCATGTAGCCTACAGGAGGGAACATATTGATATTCGACTTTTTAAATCACCGCAGGCTTTCAACAATATGATCTACCACATCGTACTTTCTAAAAAGTGGGGGACACCTTTGACTGGGAAATTTGTTCCATTTTCATAAACTAAAATAGCCTACTGAAACAATTTAGGCTACTCCATGTTATTAGACGTAGCCTATCCTATCGCTAAACCGCAAAATCCTTCACCTGCATCTCTACGAGCCATCTTCCACTGACATTGTTGCCTTCATTGCAATGTTCTTTTGCTATCTGATGTGTGGCAAAATGCATTGGTGAGCTAGCTGGTAGAAGCGAGTGTTGTGACCACATGGCACTGTTCCAATGGCAGGCGTTTGAGATCAGATCGCTGAGACTGAAGCAGAGCAGTTACAAGTTATCCATCGCCCTGGGTACCTGATATCATCACTGTTGCTAACTGGGATATTCCTTTATATAGGGAGGAAAAACAAAACAACCAAACCCAAAACGGGTCTAGACTTTCTCTTTTTTTTCTCTCTCTCTCTCTCTCTCTGGGTCAGGCATCTCTTAACCATCCACTGTCTAGTAAAGACAATTGCGGCAGATCATCGCGTGAGCCAAGAACGCTTACTGTACAACCTATAACGGTGAGTAGCCTACTACGTCTTAATCTTGTCAAGTTAAGCATTCATCCACTGTTGGGGAGTCTTAATTAATGTTGATTTTATCAGAGGTGCATCGCCTGTTTGGCTATCACTCTTGGCAATACGATTAAACTGAATCTATTCCATGTGGTCTCTACATCAAAAACTCATCAGCTGTTGCGTTAGGACTGTCAGGTAAAGAATGTCGCGTTTTTAAGTGCGACAGAAAGACATATGTCATTACTAGGCTATATCTCATATTTCGGAGAAATAGCCTACTTAACCGGATCTATTAATTTCTGGATTGCTTAGAGTAGAATAACGTAACGCAGGAAACAACAAAAATAACGCAGTGAAAAAAAACGTAAGGTGTTTTTTTTTTTTTCAGGCTGTTACAACGTCATGACAGCCGAAAAGACTATCCCAATAATTAATGGAAAACCGGACGATGTTATGGACCCCGAGGCTTCAAACACCAATCTTGTGCGCAGCAATGACAGAAAAGTAAACGAGAGAGGACACTGGAACAATAAGATTGAGTTCGTGCTGTCTGTCGCCGGAGAGATCATAGGACTTGGCAACGTGTGGAGATTTCCTTATCTTTGCTATAAGAACGGAGGGGGTACGTATTGGCAACAGTTTTTTTAAAGGACCATGCTCCATCGTAGTGTTTA
This sequence comes from Synaphobranchus kaupii, assembly GCA_029718625.1. Classification (NCBI taxonomy): domain Eukaryota; kingdom Metazoa; phylum Chordata; class Actinopteri; order Anguilliformes; family Synaphobranchidae; genus Synaphobranchus; species Synaphobranchus kaupii. The sequence goes on from CM056380.1 coordinate 95,450,232, forward strand.
AATTTGTTGCGTTTTATTTTTTTATTTGAATGATTTTGTTTCTTTTATTAATATATATCCGTATCATGTGTTGAGAAATGGAACAAAAGCTTGTGATAATAAGAATGCTGTGCACGTGCAGTAGCGTTGATGTCCCTATAAAGTTCCACAGGGTCAACAAGTCAAGAGAACACAGTAGATTACTGATGCGAAATAAGTGTCCTACATCTAACACCTACTATCTTTTTCATAGGTCCTTTCGCAATGCTGCTTCAGAGTGTCATTAATAATGCATTTCTGGATTATGTAATGCAGAAGATAGAAATATCACATGGTTGTATTTGCTGCCCAGTGTTTTGGTGGTACTCTGATAGTTTCCCCTTACGGCTAAAACTGTATGTGTATGTTGTATATCACTTTTTTCATGCTCATTATATAGATTTATATATTTTTAATATTTAACTCCAAATTTCAGAGACATACTGAGGTATTTATAAAGGCGCAACCCTTTCTCGGGTTTGTGCAGGAGATAGCCAAAACAAAGAAAAGTACAGACAAATCCAAATGCGTGAAAGATAGCGGTGTTTCTTTTTTTTGTCACTTCATGGTCATAATTCATGTCCACACCTCTCACTTAAAGGCATCAGGCTGAGCCCCAGGGGCCTGGAGCCTTTGCCTTAACACATGCTCTCAGTTTCTTAATGAATGTGGACTCATTCACTTTGACATCATTAACATTTAAGCCTATTGGATTAATTGTCTTTTTAACTGTTAACTGTACCCTCAGATGAGAATAGCTGATTTTGATTAAGGGTGGTAAAACATTGCCTGGTTCCAATTTCATGTGTGTGCCAATTAGGATGGAGAGGCACAAGCTGGAATCCATTCATACTTCTTTGAGCCAGCCAGGGGACAAGAGTTACAGGACACCATAAACGTGAATTAAGGCAAATGGAAACAACTTGCCCTGAACTTTGGCGAATAAAAATCCACAACCATTCTCCAGTTTAAATCATTAACTAACAAATTGCTGACCACGTGACAAGGCTTGCGCAAATCACATGATAGCTGCTAATCCTGACAAAATAGATGCACCTGCCTTGGTTGATATTTTTCTTGGTTAATGTTTTGCATGCAAGAAAAACCTATTGTTTTAGTGTATATTTGCTGTAACCTTCTAGTGGAAACAAAGCTAAATCTGTATGCAGCATTTGGTGAATCTAAGCTGACATTAAGATCCTTGAGGGTTATCTTTATGGGTTTAGGAATGTGCATCTAAAATTAATGCCACAGTTGCATCAAAGACAGGGAATGTGAAGAAATTATGGAAATGCATCAAAGCTGAAACTAATGACTTTTTTTGCGGATTTTAGGGCAGCCTTATGTATTTCAAAGAGTCACTTGTAAAGCTCAGAAGCAAGAGAGGCCTTTTCTCAAGTTCAAATTGGGCATTTCTTTGTAAGCGTAATTACTTTTTCTCTTAGTTGATGAACTGTATCTCGCAACAGTAGAAAACAGTATAATAACCACCATGCCTCAGCTGGCCAAATATTTTACTGGATATAATGTCTACAATGTCTATGTTGATAAATAATAGATCTGTGCATACCTGAAAGAATATATTTAATATCACACACACGCACACGCACACGCACACGCACACACACACAGGTTTTTGCTACCGGGTGAGGACGCATGACTTTTACAGTACAGATGGACAGACACACACAGTTAGGACTGTGTAACTTAAATATAAAGAGTCCTGCACACCTCACAGGTGTGTGGGAGAAACAATAACCAAAATAGAAAGGTTGAAGGGATTTTGTGTAATTCTTTGTGAAAAACTTTAAAAACCTTGTGAAGAATTTTGGGTACACTTGAAGATCTTGAAAGTTTATGTGACCACCGAAACATTCCATTTGACTTTGTATTTTAATCAATGCACAGAGGATTTATGAAGAATGAGAAATCTGTAGGATGCTCAAGGCCATGACAAAGTGTTGGTTTATGGAGCTAAATTAGTGCCAAAACTTAACAGAACACGTTTTACAAATGCCCTACGATTTGCAAACACAGTGTGTTTTGCAAATGAAAAACAAGATTATCCAACAAACACAGTGTGTTTTGTAAATTCAAAACAGATGATCAAACAAACTCAGTGGGCCCTATCTTACACCCAGCGCTAAGTAGCACTAACCAAAACGCAATGTCTTTGCTTAAATACCAAGTGAACTTGCGCCCATAGCAAGTGAACTGGAGGGATTGGTCTTAAAGGAGCACAGTCACGCTTGTTTCAGTTGAGAATATTTGGATTAAATGCTTAAATTATGTGTGTAGGCCTTTTTAAAATCACTGTCAGTGCAGCCATTTCCTATTTATGGGAAATACGGCGGCAAAACTTCAAAGGGAAAACACGTCCAGTGACGTCACTGGACGTGTTTGGCTTGAATCTCCAGCCAGTGTTTCCCAGAAGGTAACGGGCCCTCAAACTCCACCCTTGAACGCAGAGACTGGTTTATGGGCAGGCACCCATCCAGGCGATCACATGACACTCCCACGAAAATACGGTAACGTTAGCGTACAAATATCACTTGGCCTATCTTGGCCGACGACGATAGCCTGAGAGATATGGCGGACAGCTCTGAGTTCGCCGAGTTAGAGGACGAGCTTTTCGATTTTGACGAAGAAATACAACCTTACGGTTTTGAACCGGAATTTACAGAGGAAGAATTGCGTGAGCGAGAGAGACAGAGAGCGGAGGACGAGGCAGCCGAAGCTAACAGAGAGCAAGGAAGTGGGAACATAAATTGGTGCCGGTGTGGGAACTGTGAACCCATGCCTACCGAGACGGAGAGCCTTTGCTGCCGCGAATGGGATCGAGGGCAACGGCTGTTGGCAGAAACCGAACACAGAGTTTGCATCACTGCCAATAATAACTTTGAACCCTTGCTACATCCTGCAGTACTTACCAACTTCTTATGCAGCAATAGGAGGATTAATTGGAAGAAGTATCCACAACCAAGGGGTCCAGGAGGGCAACTAAGCGACGAGCGAGTAGCTAACAAGCTTGTAATTTAGCTAACGTTTGCTAAACTTATGTTAAAGTCGATGTTGTGCTTGCCAGCATGACACCAAGATTTGGACATTCCATGTAACGTCAGTTAGGCTACTGTCGGAATCAGTCGCTTGTTGGCTATACCTAGATGGCTATCTAGCAGCTCATTTAGCATCCTTTGTGCAACAACAGATATTACATTACTATAACCAGTTTTTTCTGTCACCCCTTTATTTAACGTTAGGCAATTCAGACTGACCGCTTATCGTTGGCTATTGGAATGGGTACTCCATGGCGAACGACTGGGGAGAGGTGTAAGAGTTGTGCTGCCATCGTGTGTAGTCTCTGCAGTACGTCAAAGACACCCTGCTCCTGATGGTCAATATGTTGGATTTCTGGACAAGCAAATTCTTTGATTTAGTTCCCAGTAATTCGGCACTATAGTCGCATTGGAAGTCCTCTGGCTTGAAGTGTTTCAAACAAACACAAACTTTGTCGTAATCAAATTTAACAGATAGATCGGGTTGTTAATTGCTGCCAGCCACTGGATGCACCTCGTCTCATTTTTGGGCAAACGGTATCCTGATTTAATATCGCACCCACGTACGGCGCACGATGGCATTTTGGGCAGACACGCAAGAATTTTCTGCGGTATCTTGACTTGAACAGTTAGCTCATCACCGTGCTCGCAGCAGTGGCGTGTACGCCCCCTATTACATATTCATGTACACCAAACCTAAGCGTGCGCAGGGAGATATGGGAAATGTGGTAAATAAGGCTGGAGCTGCTCTGGAGATGGAGCTGTTCTTGAGGGCCCATATCTCAAAAACCACAAATCCAATCTTTATGATTTTTTTGGAAAATATTAAACATTAAATAGTAGATTAGAATGCAGAAAACATGCATATGCCTGACTGTGCTCCTTTAAGGTGAGGTGTGGCCAGGATAATTTTTGCCATATTGCTATCTTGAGGCAGCAAAAAGCATTTCCGCTAAAACCACCACAAACCTGGTCTTAAGTCGTGTCACAGTTGTTTCAATGTTATTTTAATGGCGCAATATAAGTGCGTCTACAGAGGCGTGTGAACAACACGCATACACTCTCCTGTCTGTTACACACAGGGGCGCACACAAACATGCATTCAAAATGTGAAATAGCGATTAATGTTTTTCCCAAAAATAAAAATTTTTCTCACTCGGAATAGACACACGTTTTCCCTGCAATCTCTGGAAAGTGGGCTCGTTTTAAGCATTAACCCCTTTGTGCAGTGACCCTAGTGGCGAGACCCTGTGGTCTACATCACAAACATCCGACTGTACCACGTCAGAAAGCGAGGTACCATGGAAACCTGCACATCGTCTTCATCAGTTGGGCTATCATCGGGCAAAATATGAAGTTCCTACATGCCACCGTTCTTCCGTATTTCATAAAAGTATATCAACCACTCTACAGCGTGATCTACATGAGAGCGAATCGGGTTGAAGATACTGGACATTTAAATATATTTAGGAGTTTGTTACAGTTCTTATTTAACCACCAAAAAAATTTATACTATCACAGCAACAATAAAAAACACATAAATTAAACTGTTATTTTGCCTGCTCACTTATTAGAGTGAATTTCTGTCATCATAACATAATTTCCTTCTACTATGAAAATCTCTCATAAATCTTATTTCATAAAGAAATAAAGTCATAACCTTACCTGCATTATTAAAGCCAGATACGTCCTTTCTAAGATTATGTAGTTATTTTCTGCATTTTCTTTGTATACAGTTGAAGTCAGAAGTTTACATACACTTAGGTTGAAGTCATTAAAACTTATTTTTAACCACTCCACAGATTTCATGTTAGCAAACTATAGTGTTGGCAAGTCACTTTGGACATCTACTTTGTGCATGACATGACAAGTAATTTTTCCAACAATTGTTTACAGACAGATTATTTCACTTTTAATTCACTATATCACAATTCCAGTGGGTCAGAGGTTTACATACACTAAGTTGACTGTGCCTTTAAATTTTTAATGTGTGTGACCCAACAACATCAAAAGACTCTTGCTATCGTATTTTCTGGTACTCTTACAAGCGATACTATAACGTCTCTGCATTTGAATGGATCTCTATGGGAATTGGGGGGTGGGACTAGATTTAGCTGTAAATTATCCTGGAAGAGTATAGAATACATGATTGGCAAAATGGCTGTAAGTCATCAAGGGTCTGAGGTATCAAACAAGCGTCAAACCATCACTCTGCTGCCAGATATGCAGTAGATATGGATGAATCACTTTAAGAGCTGTTTCTCCTGACACATTTTCCTATTGAACTCTATGGAAAAATAAGTCAGGAGAAGAAGCCCTTCTAGTTATCCATCCATATCTACTGTATTTCTGGCAGCAGAGTGATTTAAGGCTTGTTTGATACGTCAGACCCTTGATGATTTAGAGCCAATTAGCCAACCATGTGTTTCCATACTGTTCCAGTGCAATTTACAGCGAAATCTAGTCCCACCCCCCAATTCCCATAGAGATCCATTCAAATGCAGAGACGTTATAGTATCGCTTGTAAGAGTACCAGAAAATAAGATATCAAGACTCCTTTGATGTTGTTGGGTCACCGACATCAGGAAGTCATGGCATGCAAAGGATATGCGACCAAATATAAAAAATTTAAAGGCACAGTCAACTTGAATTAAAAATGAAATAATCTGTTGGAAAAATGACTTGTGTCATGCACAAAGTAGATGTCTTAACTGACTTGCCAACACTATAGTTTGCTAACATGAAATCTGTGGAGTGGTTAAAAATGAGTTTTAATGACTTCATCCTAAGTGTATGTAAACTTCCGACTTCAACTGTATATCGGTTATCGGATTTCACCCAGCCCTAAATTTTGGAATAGGTATCGGACCCAAAATCCACTATCGGTCGGGCTCTAATTTTGAGACCGTTTTACCCTTATGGAAAAAGAATATACTCCAGTATATTGTAAATATATCAAAATTATCTTCACAATATATTTAAAATATACTGCAGTACATTACATTTCCATAAGGGTAGCTGCACTATAGAAGTGAATGGAGAGCGACAAATACCCTATTCTGGATTATCACCCCAGGGGAGCACAGAGCAACTAATGAACATATTTTGCCACCATTTGGACTCATATCATGGCCAGGTAACTACACAACTCAAAGTTCTACCAAAGTTCAATTTTGCTTTTAAGACATACACGCATCTAGCTAGCTCCCACACACAGCTCAGAAAATCATCTAACATTCACATTGGCTAACCTATGAAATAATATTAATGATTCACCCATCTAGCTAGTTCGCCTCTTACACAAAGGAGGATGCGTGTTTATTAATACGTAGATTGCCCCAAAAGCATCCTGTGTTTCGTAATATTGTGTCCCGTGCAGATAGACATTTCTTCCCTAGGGAGGCTAAAGGGTATTTTAAATGGACCCATAGCACCACCTGCTGTTGTGGGGCATGGACATTCATGAGAAAATCTTCAACACATTTGTGAGAATATCTCACAGAACACCTGCGCTAAAATAGTGCCAATGGTCACATGATAGTGTCAAAAGTCACGCGATTCACAAATGGAAGACAACATTTTTTTGTACTTGTAAAATATGTTGCATGTGTTGGTGAAGTGTGATGTATTAGAACACTGTTTTGTATATGCTAAACAAATAGTGTTTGTTTGATAATCGTGTTTTGCATTAGAAAAACACAGTCTTTGTGTGCGAATAGTAGGGCATTTGTAAATTGTGTTCTGTTTGTTTGTTAGGTTTTGGCAATACATTAGCTCCCTAATAGTGCCAAAAGTAACATGATTCACAGATGGATGGCAACATTTTTGTACTTGTAAAACATGTTTTGTGTGTTTGTGAAGTGAGATGTATTAGAAAACTGCTCTGTATTTGTTTGATAAGCAAGTTTTGTATATGCGAAACAAATTACGTTTGTTTGATAAACGTGTTTTTCATTTGCAAAACACACTGTGGTATCGTAGAGCATTTGTAAAACGTGTCTGTTGTTTTGGCACTAAATTACCTCCATACTGGTTACTCTTTAGACCAGTGCTCATCAAACTTTTTCCCACAGGCCACTGAAAGAAGTATGAAGACTTCTGTGGAGTAGCTAAACATTTAATAAAAAAACAAGCATATTTTTACAATATGCAATATGCACATGCACATTTTCAAAAAACAATTTTCAATTATCCATGGATTGCATGTAGATGTCAACATAGCAGCCAACCAGCTATCTGTGGATTACTCTTTATTTACTCTGGAATTTCTTTATAAAATTGTAATTTGTCCAACTACCAGGGGGGTTCTCTTGAACCAAGGTTTGAGAACCACTGATTTAAGCAGTAGACAACAGGACAAGCCTAGATAGGCCACATGGTCTATTCTTGTCATCATACATATTTTATTTTCCCTCTCTACGGAGGTTTCAAACAATTATATCCAAGGGACAAAGTATGCCATATGATTAAATGTCTTTATAAATATGTCTTTATATATAAATACATAAAAATATATTTCAGGTGCTTTCCTGGTGCCATATGTGATATTCTTCATTTGCTGTGGGATACCAGTGTTCCTCCTGGAGACAGCTCTGGGCCAATTTACCAGTGAAGGGGGCATTACCTGTTGGCGGAAAGTGTGCCCACTTTTTGAAGGTAATTCTTTATGACTATATTTAGAATTTTTATGGTAAAAATCTCACTAGGATATTTAGGATTTGTCAATCCAACTGCAGTGCACTGTATTGGATGTAGATGCTGTAACCATCAAAGAGGTTTGTTTAGATCAATGCTATCTCAAGCTTTCTTATTTTAAATGTAAATAAAGCACATTCATTAATGTAGTTTATGAAAAAGAAAATGAACCGCTCAATATCTACAACAGAATGAAAACGTGGACTGCATGGAATTCAAACACAAATTCAGCTCCGCTTCCTCATGCCAGTAGAGTTTTAAAAACAGTAACTCAAGACATATATTGTTTACACCGATGTATGTATTTCATACTGCATTTTTGTCTCTTGTGTAGGTATTGGATATGCTACCCAAGTCATCCAAGCCCATTTGAATGTGTATTATGTCATCATTTTGGCTTGGGCTATCTTTTACCTATTCAATTCCTTCACAACGGATCTACCTTGGGCTTCATGTGGACACGAGTGGAACACAGGTAAAGATGAACGACGTTGGTAACCATAATAATACTGCATTATTTATTGCCCATTTGCACCTACTCTTATGTTGTAAAATTATGAATTGACTAATACTATCGGTTGTGATCCTGATTACTTGGCATCAGCACTATTCTTTGCCTAAATTGATATATTTGATATAATTGATATATGCATGCCCTTATGCAAGTTGGTCTGGATAAGAGCAACTGCTAAATTACTAAATGTTAATGTAGCCACATGTGACGTAATTGTCTGGAGACAGTAGCATACTGGTTCACAAATATACATTACTACAAATTGATTAGCATTTCCCATTAATATTCTACCAGATAAATTAAGCATTGTGTTTTGACATATAAAAAACATTTTCACTCCACATTTGAACATATGTTAAGATACATTTTAATGATAGATTACAGTTATTGTATTTGTCTTTGAAGCATGTTTTAACTCGTCTTTCATCTCATGCAATTAATAGACCAGCATTTTCTTATCATAAGAGTGTCAGCAATACTCAGTAGTATTCTGACCATATTAATTAGTAATTTTAGCTGATCTTCAGACATACATTATGGTTGGATATGGAAAATGAAACTTATGTCCATTTTTTCCATTGTCATGGTAATCCAAATGCTTTTCTTGAACCTGCATTGTACCCTTCAGAGGTAAAAGTATTTATAATGCTCTTTCTTCTAGAGAATTGTATGGAATTTCAGCGAGTGAATGGAACCAATGACACCAACCACAACGCCACTTCCCCAGTCATAGAGTTTTGGGAGTGAGTATTCCTGTTTTCTTTGATCATTCAAATATGCAGTGATGGTGTTCAGGGACAAACCCATCACATAACATGTGTCTCCATTGCTTCATCAGAAGCTTTGCAAATATTTGTTTTCACAGTTGTATATGCTCTCATAAGTACACATCACATTGCACAGTATATGTGTTCCGTATGTGTGTTCTCAGGCGAGTCTATCTGCGGACACATCTGCTTGTTAATTTCCACAGGACAGTGTGATTTTGATTCTGAGGACTCTCATGCCTTACAAACATAGGCTACAGATAACACTGGCTTTGTTTGCTGAAACAGCCACGTTGTTTCTCCATTATTCTTTCATCAAATGGACACCAGGAGACGTGTGTGTGTGTGTGTGTGTGTGTGTGTGTGTGTGTGTGTGTGTGTGTGTGTGTGTGTGTGTGTGTGTGTGTGTGTGTGTGTGTGTGTGTGTGTGTGTGTGTGTGTGTGTGTGTGTGTGTGTGTGTGTGTGTGTGTGTGTGTGTGTGTGTGTGTGTGTGTGTGTGTGTGTGTGTGAGCGTGTGTACAGCTTGCTGTTGCAGAACCAGTAATGAGAAAGCTTCCCCATGCGGATACTCGCCCTTTAACAACCATTATCTGCTGCTGGAAGCTTGAAACAGCTGATGCTATTGATGGAATGCCAGTACAAGTATGCCAGTGTGCTGTGATGTACATCTATTCATCAATGAATAAAAAATCAGGAAGAGATTTTTATATTCCAGAATAGCCCCTGTGGATAAGAGCTTGTTATCAAGAGTGTTTTCATTACTGGGTGTTCAACATTTTATGAGAAATATCGAATAAATAATTCACAACAGCTACAAGGTAGCTTGCCAGAAAGATTTTTGGCACAATGCAAGTGTGGAACAGTGAGCTGCTGGTATTATGCAACCGGAATGCTTAACCTTGATCATAATAATTTGTAATTTCTTTTGCAACTCTCTTGTCAACAAGAATCAAAAGGGCACTTGCACAGCTAGAGGGGGTATGGAGTATGGGGTATGGGCTATGGGCACTTTGGCTCTCAGGCCGCTTTTTTTTGTTTCAGATTTCTGTACAGCCGCCAGTGGCAGGCAAGGTCATAACTGTGGCTGTCCAAACATTACCAAAAAATTATTTTTTATGGTGTGATGACAAAGGTTTTGTAATTTCGCTAGTGAACTGCTTAGCATACACCTTTATACAAGGTGTATTAAAGGGAACAACCACTGGAAGAAAATGTGAAATGACAAAGAACTCTCATAGGGTTCCTGTTTCAAAATGGTTTACTTTTTGTTATTTGCTTATAGAAACACAACAGTACAATGCAGTGTGGTATTGCTGGCTCTCTGGCTCCAAAGGCAACCTTTCGGAAGAGGTGTTAACTGTTCATGGTTGTTGATCAGAATAAATGTATGTGAATTCAACAAAATGTCACGGTTTCATATCAGATCAGTGACTGATAAAATCACACCCCATGATATCGAGAAAAGTCAAAGGCCCCTTCAAAGAGAGAGACATTGTGCCAGAGAGCCAGCAATTCCCGTAGTAAATAGCTCTATACTGTTTGCAAACAAAAGCCTTTTTAAATGCAAATTAAAAAAATGAACCAATGTTTAAACAGAAAAAAATTATATATACTCTCAATTTATCATTCTCTGCATTTTCAGGTCATAATAATTAATAATAATAATAATAATAATAATGTTCACTTACTCACACACAGACTCACGTTTAATAAGTCCATCTCTGGGAAGAAGAGGGGGGTGTAATGAGCTAAGCACATAAAAAACACAAATGCAGGGCTCTAAAGTTCAAATGTCTGAAAGTGAAAACAGATAAATTGTAAAAAATATCTAACAATTTCAAGTACAATGTAAAAGTGAATTACTCAGTGTTCCACCTCCTAAAAGCCCCCCTCTGGGTCGATGGGTCGTACCATTCTTCCCTGTGACTTTTTGAGCGGGAGTGGGAGAACTCATTTAGGTATATCGCTAGCCTACCTAGTTAACATTAGGTCCCTCTAATTTCCATAGTGCAGGAAATATTACGAACAGGGAAAATGTTAAATTAAATGTAAAAAAATGAATTGTTAAAATATTAATAGACATGCAGGGGTTAAAGTTCTCAGTCACTAAGACAGATTTCTGTCCTTTCGATTCAAGAGAGAACGTAGCCTATATGAGATCAGTGTAGATCTGCGGGGGAGGGGGAAGGTGGTTCAGAGATCGTGGAAGCATGGACGAAAGAGTAGCCTACACCTCAAAACTGATCTACAAATCACTATAATTCCCCATCAAATAAAAACAAATAAAATGTGTGCAATTGTATTTCTTTGTGTTGATAAAATTATACATACTGCATCGTAATGATTTTATTTAGTCTGTCCGCTTACGAAACAAAAAATCTCCGCTGCCTCCGGGTGCCAATGTATGGCAGCCTACCCAGCCAATGCATAACAACACGAATCTAGTCAGGTCAGCTACTGTCAGGTCGTTGAGTTATGCATTCGCTGTTCGCTGGGCTGTTACACAAAGTGGCCCTGTATCTAGGCCTAATAAGTAAGTTTTTTTAAGTAGTGGAAAGTAATGAATGGTGGGTTAATTCTCAATGGTTTTATTAGTATGAACTAGCCAATAGAAAGAAACTGTGTGACGTATGAACTAGCCAATAGAAAGAAACTGTGTGACGGCAAAATGACAATGGGCCTCATTTATCAATATGGTCGTAAAAAAGAGCGTATGTTTGACGGATCCAACTTGCGTACGAAATTCTCCCGTGTGATTCATCAAACTTGTGTAAATCACTGATCTGAGCGTAAATGTATGATAAATCAGACTTGATCGTATATTAGGAAGCGCGTTCACATCATTATTAATTACCATACTCACACGCCCATTTTATTATCTATATTTGGCAATGCCACCTCCTTTAAAACGCACATTCCAACGCGGTTTTCTCCAGTATTATAGGCAACAGGAAAGCAAATGATTTTTCTGTGAGGGTAAACTTTAAATGCCTATGAATGAACAAGAAAATAAACGTGTGCTTATGGAGCGAGTGGTGTGCAGTCTAGCTCGAAAGCCGCTATGTGGCAGGGGATAACCAGGGCTAAAATGCTTCCTCTGAATTGCGAACTATACAGCTGAGATAAAAATTTAAAAAGAAAATAACCTTTCCAACAAACGTTCTGCCGGACGGTAAAGGAAATGGCACAATAGCGATTAAAAATTATTAAAAATCTACTTATTCAGATACTATTTTTGCCCATTAGGCTACACAACGTATGTCTACAGCCACAACACGTAGGTCAAGTGCATTTTAAAATATTGCCCAGATGCATTAACTGCTTTTAATATTTTCATAAATGGAAAGACTTGGACGTGCCATTTTTATGATCAGCTACTAATTTCAGGCGAACTCTGATTTTAAAGCTCACATAACCTGTGTTTTTCAAAGAGCACCTTTTTGTTTATCACCTGTTGACTCCGCAGTGCTCTGAACAAAGGTTATTTGTTTTCATTATAGGCTGTACAACTATTCCGTCGCTGTTCATTGCATGCAGTATCGCTGCCTCGCCACTGGGAAAAGTGTACGCAAGGTCGAGAGCTGTCATGAGATTTCATGGTATCGTACACCCACGTTCATTTTGATAACTCCGTTATCAAATAAAATCGTCGTACGTCATAGGCTCACTTTACGATCGGATTTGAATGTACGCCTTAATGATAAATGAGGCCCAATATGAATAGACTACCTTTTAGAGAGGAAATAAAAAAACTAACATTATAAGCACATTATGCTTCGCATCTATGACACTGTGTGTCCTTGTTATAGAAACAAATTATTTTCTTAGTTATCCTTATGCTCCCCACACTCATAGGGCCAGATTCCAAGTTTAGATAAGCACGCGCAAATGGGACTTACTCCCGAAATTCCATGCTTAATAGTTTAAGCCATTTGTGATTCAGACATTTGACTTATCTGCCGTTATAAGCGTCTCTCCAGTATATACGCGGCATTATGCGCACGAGCTGGAGATTTGATGAAAATGAGGCGTGTCTGCAAGATACCCGTATTCAGAGTTTTCACTTAATAATTTTTTTCTTTGTTCGGAAAAAAAGGTGGTTTATGTCTAGCGCCGCCAATAGATGATTATGAAAAATACAGCATCTTTTGCAAAAATGGATATTAGAATGAGTGCATGTTCTTTGAAAATAACATTGGTCTTATTTTTCTTTGCCTAGCCTACTTACAATTATCAAAGAGCTGTCATAAAAAGAAAAATATGTAAAAGTAGGCTATGATTGACCATCTGGTATATAATACCAGACCAATATTAGATGGATTAATTGATAGACAGTGTTTGGATCATATTTGCCTTGACAGAGAGATGATTTTGTAGTCTTGTGTGAGCACAGTTGCTCCAAAATTATTAGGAAGCGCAAAGTAACTCCCCGCAGTGTAGATCTACCAGTGCTCCAGGTTAAAATCTCATCACTTTCCTGGCCACATCCTTCCAGCATGTGACAGATGCACTCAAAAAATAAATCTTTGGACAGTGGTTGCAAGTAATGGGCTATTATTAAAGGTTGTATCAGCGATTTTGGGTGGAAACATAAATGATCACATTCATCTGATTTTTCCTCACGATCCGCTAGCTGCCCGCCCCATAAGCAGGCCGTCAAAAAACCGCGTCTCTGTAGGCAGCCTATACTCCGAGATCGTACACAAAAACACTTTCAACAGAAGCGACGTCACCCAAAATCGCTGATACAACCTTTAAGTATATGTGACTTCAACTGGTTAAGTTGAAGACGTCGCATATAGGCTATTATGTTCAACCGTACATTACTCTATTAGGTAAATCATAAAAAAAATATTTTAAAATATTTATACAATTATTTTTGATTGTGTGATGGGTATATCCCAGTTGTCAATTATAGAAGCTATGATCATTTTATAAATGCGATGTATTAATAAGTTCACTGCCTACCCTGCACGCAAGAGCAACTACGATGTGCAAAGGCAGGATTTTACAAAGGCAAATGCGGTTATTAAAGGCACTGTCACTGAAAATGTATACCCCCACAAACATTTTTTTAGTAGAAAGCTGGCAACCCAGGGGGCAGGTACACAAAACAGGTCATTAGAATATCATGCCCTGTGCCACCCACATTTTGAAAAACGCGCCCGCGTAGCATAGGTTAGAATATGGCGTATCTTAGTCCACGTTAAATCCGTGCAGGAGAGGCACTTACGCGCATGACCTCAGTTGGCCTAAATCTGAATCCGGTCCATAGTAATTAATGGAATGCCCTTTATGATTTCCTTTGAACTATGGCACTGTAGACAGTCAAGTGTAAACCTCCATTTAGTTGGGTGACATACACATGGTAAAAACCATTGTTAAATTGCCCGTTGAATACTGAGGATGTTGTTAAGAAGATGGTTAAAGAAAGCACAGATTGGGCCTCATTCATGAAACGTGAGCAGAACGAAGTCCATGCGTAAATCGTTTGTATTAGCAATTTTGTTCGTATTTTGGCATTCATCAAAGTTTTCGTATCTGAGATTTGTTCATGCGTACGAACAAACTTTACACCTGCTCACGCGTACCACATTTGTAAATTCAAAATCCCACTAAATGTAGCTTCTGAATGTTTATTAGAATATGAATTTATTTTTATTTAATGTTAAATTCACAAGACTAAATGCAGCCTTCGAAATGCACAATGCAAAGGTAATAAATTATGATTGTAAAAAGCAAACACTTTAGATTACGCCTATTAATCGATCGTAGGCTATGAACCTGTTTAATTAGACCCATAACGTAATGAATGCTCCCAGTAGCCTACATTTTATTCAAAATTGATAAAAATGTAAATGCTATATGACGTTAATATGCTAATTAAAACACACGTTTAACTAATGAACAAAGTTTGCTTTAAAGTGGCTTACAGGTCTGTAGCCAGCGTTGCAATGGTGTGGTCAACGGCATAATCCAGCTAATGCCAGCGTGCATCCAGTTCCCCTACAAGATGCAAAGCCAGGTGGAGGTAAAGCTGGGTTTTTATGAAATTGGCAACCTGCCCAATGTTATTGTTTCCATAGACTGCACACCCCAGTGAACATTTTTGTGTTGAAAAGTCAGTGAAACGGCATCTCGCGTTCAGGTGAAAAACCAGCTAAATTTGATTGAAAAGTAAAAGGGTGCGTCCCAATACTCAAAAAATGCACCCTCCTTTCCTCCACTACCACCTCCTCTCCTCCATGCCCCGGAAACAGATCTCTGTGTTGCTGATTACTGGTTAATGGTTACATATTAATTCATGTCTCAACACAAACCGCAATGTCAGGTACATTGTATACTGTACATGCAAATACTTGTACTCGAAACGTTCAGGCAGTTTTTGCATACTTCCGAGTAGGAGAGGAGTGATAGTGGGGGAGTGGAGGAAAGGAGGTGGGGAGTGAAGAATATTGGGACAGTTTTTTAACCGGTTAGAATGTAGCCAGACTATATCTGGGTAAAACCTGAGCTAAATTAGGACTAAATTGAGCTAACGATGTTAAATTTTGTCAAAATGTCTCTCAACCTAGATTTCCACCCCTCTGAACGTCTATATTCCGGCTTTTGCTCACTGGGACACATGCATCAAGGCTCCGTCCAATGATGCGTTTGCGTATGAATAGAAAGGGCTATCACTCCATCAATGTGCAGCTATGTGATACAAATTGTGTGCTGCTCAACGTTGTGGCTCGGTGGCCTGGTGGGACCCATGACAGCTTCATTCTGTGGGGCAGCTAGATTTCATTGTCGGAATAATTCTTTCTTAAATTTTTCTGGCCCATTTTGAATTTAGTATTCACCTGTAAGTGGAATTTGCAACTTCCATATCTGGCAATTCATGGGTGAGGATTTATGCTAACTCGAAATAAGGTGCACGCGCCTGTCATTTACGATGAATCAGAATTTATGAACATACGCATGTGAATACGAACAAATCTGCCTTTGCACACGGTCTGCTGAATCAGGTGTAGATTTTTCGTACGAATGTGGTTGCATGTATGCACATATTTAGGAACGTTTCATGAATGAGGCCCATCGTGTATATGCACACATATACACTGCCCGGCCAAAAAAAAAGTCGCACACTCTAATATTTCGTTGGACCGCCTTTAGCTTTGATTACGGCGCGCATTTGTTGTGGCATTGTTTCGACAACCTTATGCAATGTCACAACATTTATTTCCATCCAGAGTAGCATAAGTTTTTGGCTGAGATCTTGTATTGACGACGGGAGAGTCGAACCACTCCGTAAAGTGTTCTCCAGCACATCCCAAAGACTTTCAATGGGGTTAAGGTCAGGAATCTGGTGGCTAATTCATGTGTGAAAATGATTCCTCATGCTCCCTGAACCACTCTTTCACAATTTGAGCCCGATGAATCTTGGCATTGTCATCCTGGCATATGCCCATTGATGGGATAACCTGGTCATTCAGTACATTCAGGTACTTCGCTGACTTCATTTTATTGCTGCATAATGTTGCTGAGCCTAGACCTGACCAACTGAAGCAACCCCAGATCATAACACTGCCTCCAGAGGCTTGTACAGTGGGCACTATGCATGACGGGTGCAATGGCGACTTTTTTTTTGGCCGGGCAGTGTATGTCTATGCTGTACACCTCAAGTGATATCACACAAAACCCTAATGAAAATGAACTATAGTAATGTCGACAGCATATACTATACAAATACTATAGTATCACTGTAGTTTTTTCGTACACACTATAGTCATACTATTGTCCTATAGGGATAAATACCAAAGAATTATTATAGGGGATGAAAATACTATAGTGATACTATTGTACTATAGTGTCAAATACTATAGCATTATTATAGTGAGCGAAAAAACTATAATATTCTTATAGTTTTCTAGAAGATAACTATAGCAGTACTATAGTTCATTTTTGTTAGGGAAGGGGAGGATGCACTGGTGTAGGTCAACGTGGAGTGACCCAGGCTGAGCAGTGACTGATATTAGCTGTTGCCCCACTCTTGTCACGGTAGTGAAAGGAAACAGGACTGTTTTAAGGGTAAGTTGCCAGGACCATGTGCATCTTCCAAGAACATGTCAGAAATGATGAATGGGGTTCCAATCGGACAAAATTGCTGGCTCGCGCATTGCAGGTTTTTACCGTTTTCTACGGGCTATGCTACTGCATGGTCTCAATCTGGGAGAGCCCAGTGCATCAGAGAAAAAGTGCACCTCTTGTCTAGCCGATCATCATCCTAGTAAGTTCTGCGAAGGTTGTGGTATGTGGTCATATGGCTTGTCTATGTTTGGGTGAAGCTTTCAGAACAAATACAGATTAGGTTTGACTGTGCAGCAAGGCCATCACGACGCATGCTTCTCCTTCTTTTTTTTAGTAACTGGTCAGTTCCAGGGCAGAGAGACATTGATCAGAATCTCTGCACTGGCTGCAATATTTACGTCTCATATTTGGAAACCCATAGCAAGTTTGATGAAACCTTATTGAGTTCAAAGTCTAGGTAAAAGAGATGCACGTGTGAATGAATGCACACACACACACACACACACGCACACACACACACACCACGCACTCACGTGCACACACACACACGCACGGACGCACACGCCACGGACGCACACGCGCGCGCACACACGCACACGCACGCGCACACACACGCGCGCGCGCGCACACACACACACGCACACAAAACCTCAAATGCATTACATGAATCAAATCCTGCTTGAGCTGCATGAGGAAACAAGTTTCATGAGTCTACAGTAGTCTCATAATATACAATGTTATGACTTTGCTTATGAATATATGAAACTCCTACCTATCATCAAATACTTTGATCCATCATTGAACCTTGTTTCCATCCACAGGCGACGTGTCCTGGGCATATCAAGTGGGATCGAACACATTGGGAAATTAAGATGGGAACTAGCTCTGTGTCTGCTCCTGGCATGGTTCATATGCTATTTCTGCATATGGAAAGGACCCAAATCCACAGGAAAGGTAAAAAAATTCAAATTCAAATTATACTCACTATACAGATCTACACTATAATATAACATTGGTTCTTTTATATGGAATGGCAAAATGAGATCACTGTAAAGAATCCACGTTGAAAGGAAGTAGCACTAGACATGGATTATTTGCGTCAAGCAAATGGTTATGTGACCTTCAATTCAACAAAAGCAGATTGTAGTGTAATGGTTAAGGAACTGGGCTTGTAACCGAAAGGTTGTAGGTTCGATTCCCAGGTAGGACACTGCCGTTGTACCCTTAAGCAAGGTACTTAACCTGACTTGCTTCAGTATATATCCAGCTGTATGAATGGATAAATGTAATAATAAAAATTAAAAAAGTTGGGTAAGTCGCTCTGGATAAGAGCGTCTGCTAAATGCCTGTAATGTAATGTAATGTAACTGTGCAATGAAAAGTGTGATTTATGGAATGCAAGGTTAACATTTATTTTAACTGGATGATTCTTGAAACAGAAGGTAAGAAATAGTGCCCCTGTCTTGCTGCTTTCAGCTGACAACTAATAAAGTATTGGAGAATACACACGTGCAGACTCTCCAGCGGTAGCCTGTATTCATGCAATTAATTATTTTGAACTTTGGAATGTTTGTTAGCTGGGTTCACACAGTAACAATTAAGGTTGCAATAAAGTTGCAATAATTACAATTGAATCAGCTTTTGCTACATCTCAGATACATGAAGCAAAGCATCCTGAGTTTACACAATATTTCTTACTGAGAAGACTTACTGCCCATACGTCTCCCCAGCATGCTTTGTCCCATTCTCCTGGCAGAGTTAAAAAAAAACAAATCTATTACAAACTGTCAGCAATTAAAGACACCATTAGTTGCTGCCTGCAGTGCCTCTGAATAGAGGATCGCACAGTGTCTTCCTACCTTCTGTGTGAAAATTGACACTTGACTGAATAAATCTCTCTTTCTTCCGGTTCACTCTGACCCACAGTTCGGAACAGTTTTTTTTAAAGTCTCACCACAGTACATGTAACGATATATGACTTACATCAAAACAGTATTTGTGAAAATAGGATTGTATATAAAAATGATACATGATTTTGTAGCATGTGATCCATGCTGAGAATTGTCCTCACAATATTTCTGAATAGCTTAATACCATTTCTTCGAAAAACTGAATTTGACAAAACTAACAAAAAATGCACATATTTGGTGTAAATTTGTATGGCACATTGCGCTGACACACAGGCATTATATGAGAATGTTCCAATGTAAATTCCCAAAAATACACTGAAGATCTGACTTAGTAAAACCAGTATGCTGGGAAAAAAAATCTATCCATCAGATTTTATTGAATATTTCCAAATGACTCCAAGGCAAGTTATGCCTTCATTTTTTTTCCAACTCAGATTATTTCAAGTTGTAAGCATTCAGATAGATATCTAGATAGATCAACTAAGATAAATTTAAACAATTGTTGTAAAAAAAAAAAAAAAGAAGCCTTACAATGAAGGAGGAAAAAAAAACTATTACAACCCCACCAAGATAAAACGCTCTTAAAGAAAAGTAATGTATTATCCCAATGCAGTGCAGACAAAGAGGAACTGTGGCCCTTCCTCTACCTTTGCCTTCTACCCAGCATCCCCTCTGCATTCTGAGGGCCCCGGTGCTATTGCCAACAGCTAAAACTCAGTCAGTAGATTTCCCGCTGGAAGCTTTTCTTTTGCAGCCTTTTTAAAAAGTCTAACAGATTCAATGAGGCATAAAGAAGCAGGAAAGAAAGGGGAAAGAGATGTGTGAGGGAAAAATAAATGGGTTCACATTGTACAGGACCTGGAAAAGGAGCTAGGCAGCCATGCCTATATCTCCTGAAGTGGCTTTTGTCTGGGCATGAAGTAATAGGGAAGAATGCTGCTTCACGGCCAGGCTTTAGCGACCAGGCCAAGATTGATTTCTGTATTCACTAGAGAAAAGTAGAACGTTCATGAGAAGCATGCTGAGTTCCCTCGCTCGGCTCTCCCCTCCGTGAGGAATTACTGCAGCTAGTGAGCCTCTTTCTTCCTCTTTTACCCCCTTGTACCCCCATACAGATCTGAGCATTCAAGGCCATCACTAAGCTGTTTGCCACAGGCTTTTGTGTTCTCGTTTGAGAGCAATTCTCACATAGCCAGCTCCAGATTTATGGCAGCATGTTTGATCTGTAAATTTTCTAGGCTTAAATTCAGCGTGGAGATGGGGGTCTGATAGAAACAAGGCCTTGTGCGCTGGGACAGAGGAAATGCTGGCCTGTTTGTTTTAAACCAATGTACTTAGCCAAGGAGTCAGTTAATATTTGGTGTTTCTACGGTATGATAAAGAGGTTGTGAGCTTTCCAATGTTCACACATAGGACACATAAGGATTACTGAATGTTTTTTAGAAGTTGCCCTCACGTTGATGGCTGTCTCATTAGTCCCTTGAGTATTTTCTTCTCCTTTGATTATTTGGCTTGGTTCTTAAGAAACCAGGCTTCCAAGCCGCTAATTCTGACTTCACTGAAACGTGTTGGGAAAAAATGGCAAATGCTGCAGGTCATTTTGAGCAATTTTTGAACGGAAACATAATGGTCATAGTTTGTAATTAAAGCCGCTTTCGTTCAGCGGATATTGTAAAGCCCTCAAATGCTCTTGTGGTCTAGTGTCATTGAGTCAGGCATATAGATTGGTCTCTCTCTTAACTGCCTGTTTGTCCCTTTTTGTCTCTACAACAGCCAATGGATACAAAACAGTTCTTTAGCAACGAAACAGACCATCAATGTAAATCAGTGCCCTCAGATGCGCT
This sequence comes from Synaphobranchus kaupii, assembly GCA_029718625.1. Taxonomy (NCBI): domain Eukaryota; kingdom Metazoa; phylum Chordata; class Actinopteri; order Anguilliformes; family Synaphobranchidae; genus Synaphobranchus; species Synaphobranchus kaupii. The sequence continues at coordinate 95,471,110 of CM056380.1, forward strand.
TTACAGTATAGCAGGGAAACAGGTCACCTGAAGGGCTTCAGTAATTGGAGGGTGGTATGCAGCTAGTTTTCCCACACTGCCTCTGTTAGGCTTCTTCTGGGGGAAAAAACTGAGGAGGAGGCTTTTGTGTTTAAGACCCGTCTTGTCCTCACATGCTCCTGACTGACTGCCAGGGAAAGAGGGTCCTAGTGCCACTTTTGGGAGGGGGGGTGGAGCAGATGGAATTGTCCGTGGAAGTGCCACAGCAATATGCTTAACAAATTTCCAGAGAATCATTAAAAAGCCTCAAAAAATGACCATGAAGTTGGAAACACTAAGGTACACCTGATCGGAAAGGAAGCACCTGGAAGACCCGTGGCCGCCCATAGCTGCACTCAGGGTTGACTCTCAAAGGTTAGACGTTATGCTGCAGCTCTGTGTGCACAGAGACTTTTGATCTCTCTGTAAGACCCACCACAGGCTAAGGGTATCCTTCCTCACCTCCACTCATTGAAGGCATGTTAATGATTCAGAATTGTCAACATCAGGTTGATAAGTCATATCCCTTGCAGAGGCCCGCACACTCTATTTTATTTTATTTTTTTGCCTTCTTTGTGTTTGTGTAGCAAGGAGACATGCTGCTGAGTGCTTTTTCCATCAAAACCTCTGGCTCGGAGCTTAGCCTCTTCCTTCCTCCAGAGAATTAGCCTTTCAATCTGCTCTCAATTAGGCTTTTCAGAAAAGAACCTGCTTGCTTGGCACCGTCACATGGCATCCTTAACCCGTTCACTGCACCGTCTCCCAGACCAGAGCATCCCGCTCTCCCTTCACAGACACACACACTGGGGCTGCTAACTCATAATTCAATGAAGTACATTTATACCTGAGGGACCTCCTTAATGTTTCCATGTTTGGCAAATTAATAAGCTGCAGTCTCGGCCTCTTGCCCCCACGCTGCCTGACCAAGCTCCAAGTCCAACTGAAATACATGATTTATGTGGTTTATATTTTGCTAATTTATGATTTATATTAGCACTTATATTAGCACTTATCACAAAAGCTTGATTTTGGTGGAATGCTTTTTCCCCATTTACAAAACCCCTTAAGAATTTTCTGGAAATTAGCAATCACACGTGCTATAACAAATTAATATGCCTGCCGTAGAGGACTGTTCACGTTTTCTTTCATTCATACATATAGTTCTGCTCTCATAGTTCATGCCCTAGTTAGGCACATGCAAATCACTGAGGTTTAATAGACATCTAACTTCAAGGGCCAAGGACAGAGAATAGACACAGGAACCTCTTATCTGTCAACATGAGTTGTCCTTGACAACTTGTTTTTATGGTAATATGCTTAAGAACATCCATGGTTCTGTCCACAGGTTGTGTACGTGACTGCGACCTTTCCCTATGTCATGCTGGTGATTTTGCTGATTCGAGGGGTCACCTTACCAGGAGCGTCAGATGGGATTAAGTTCTATCTGTACCCCGACATGTCCCGGCTGTCTGACCCTCAGGTAGGAATGCACAGTTCTGTACGTGTTCCATGTCCTGTTTTCTCATGCTGCATTCACTAGCTTTGCATCAATCCTATTTTTACAACAGGCCGCAAAATATGAAAAAATTATATGATGAAAGCAGAGTGCCTGAAACACCAGTGTCGCCATTTCAATCTCTTTTTCTATATCACTGCATTATTTATCTGCCTGCACTGCCTTCACATAACTCGTTTATAAAATGTGATATAACATCTATCTATGGGATGCAATTGTTTTTTTTATTATTTCTTAATAATATGTTGCAACGCATCATACCACGCAATGGGTTTGTGATTTAAAATCATTCATTAGGTATCCGTTTTATGCCCCTTGTTCCCAGCTGTTTAAACAGAAGACCGCCGCATATTCAAAATGCTGTAAGATATGCCACATCATAAACAACATTGTTGTCTACATCAAAAGATGTACAAAGATAAGACAAGTTACATTATGTTGCAAACATTAGTTCCAGCAGGGTTTTCATATACTGTGTTTTGTCATATACTTTGTATTGCAGTATAAATAAGTATAATTATTTTATATTATCTGATATGATGCTGAATATAAGCTACAAATCATGTTAAATCAGACCATGCTCCTACCTTACATAGCCCTCTGTTGAGCTAACACAAGCATTTTTTGACAGATATCCATTTGATACTATAAAAAATTCAAGCAACAAGAAAGATCAGCAACAGTGGGAATGGGTAGCGAGGCAGCCATCCTATAAATTGTTAAATTTGTAATGTGCTTAATTGTTAATCTGCTGTTGCTCTAACCATGCAAGATTCATGTCCGTATTGCGCATATCAGAGATTCTTGTTTTTGACCGTTTATGCTTTTGTCCTGAATTTTGTCAATTGTGTAACCAATTTTGTATATAAAAACAAAGGATGTAAAGTACTGTATATGTGGGTCGCTCAGATTTACAACAAGAAGTGTCTTTCATATAGTCTGTTGCAAACTCTCAACATCTAGGACAAGAGTTCAGCACTTTAAGGGGTCGATTTACTAAAGGTGTATGTGTACAAAAAAAACTAAGGGGACCTAAAGAGGATTGCTTGTGCTAAAATTGAAAGATACGTTAATTTCTCATTTTTGCGGGTTAGCCTGAATGAATATGCAAATATGGGCGTCCCTACGTTATTTTGCGAAATAGTGGGAGTTGGTCATGCAAATAGATTACTTTAGCGTGTGTAAAGTGATTTACTAAACCCGAGAGGAAGTTTGAGAAAGGTATTTGCGGGTGCATTTTAGTACAAATGGAAAGCAGGTATTAAAAGACAAGGTATCGATAAAATGACGGCTGGCATTGTCGCAAGACAGTATGGGTGTGTGGAATATCCATAACTGAGCATTCTGAATGATTACATAACAATGAGGGCTAATTAACTGGACCATTCTAGCTAAAGCTGAAAATAAACAAGAGAAATTGTGGATAGCCTACATCATGAACAGTAAGATTTTTAAATCTTAGTTATGATAATTTCAGTCCTGACAAACATCTGTAACTCCCGGCAGAAACTAAGAGACATCCAGTGAAACAGTTTGTAATAAACCGCCAGCTCGTTCAATGTAACAGTAGCCTAGGCTATACCCTACAATAAAAAAATACCATAAAACCAGCAACATTGCTGCAAGTTTTTTCACCTTTATCTTACAGTATAACCTTTCCAAACATGCAAAATCTCTCATTTAAATATGACTGTTTGTGGCTGGAGTAATTAGCATAATGACTCTTAGTTCATGACCCGCAAAGTGTGAAATGTGAACACGAGCAAATACTTATTTGGGATCTTAGTAAATTGACAAGTGCTCTATGATCTCTCCTCTTTGGACATAACCCAGAAGAGTGCAGTGTTTGTTAAAAAAAAAAAGCAAAAAAGTTACTCCAGGTGTTTGAATTTGGAAAACGGTAATGGAGGCGTAACCTTTGTAAGCCGCTGTGAGCTTCCCTCAGATTGTGAGTGATGGATCGGTCTACAGAACAGAAGGTTTGACCCTATCTCTTGAGCGCAGACATCTGAGGTTGCTAGGCAACAGCTCCAGCAGAATGTCTTTCCTTTCCTTCATTCTGCTGCTTGAAGGAAAACGACTTGTTTCGCACCAACCTAAAAAATGTCTCTGTGCCCCCCCCCCCCCAACAGCTCGCCAGTTATGATACGCTGTCAGAAATTGCAAAAATTCTGTGATAAGGGCATTTCAAAACATAAAGATTTTGTATTTACATTTCAAATATATTATGGCATGCCATGTGAATGATTTGTCTGTAAACGGGCCGTCTCGTTGTTAGTGATGTATAATGAAATGCATGGATGTGGCCAATCTAAATGATACTTGATAGTGCTATGGCAACCAAATCAAAATATCAGCCCTGTGTGGATCAGTCCACAAAGTCAGTAAACCCCCTTTGTTACACTGGGGTTCTCTCAATCAGTCTCCCCCATTCAGAGTCTGGGGCCAGCTTCACAGGTCCTCAGTGGGGTCATTGTCTGAATTTGGTAAGACATCTTAATCATGTATAAGGCATTGAAACATATGGCCTGTATGCTTTTAGCTGTGGCTGCAATGTTAGCATTGGCTTATCATTACATCCACTGTTTTATACTCTACAGAATGTTTACCCTTATCCTTATCTTTATCATTATTATACATTTAATTATATCTCAACATTTTCATGCAAGACAGCAGCCATTTTTTCAACAAAAAAAAAGGAAAAACTGAAATACAAATCTAGCCCCTCACTGCTATTTAGTCATTCCAATGGGCTTTTCTATTGCAAGGGTTCTAATAAGACCTCTATTGTGCCATAGATATAAATCTTTTCCTAACACAGGGCCTGTGATTTGTCAGAAAGTTCAATCCGAGTTTAGGGGTGGTCACTCGTGCCAAAGTCTTAACTGCTTTCGTTAATCGCAATCGGGCTGATAGAAGAATGATGAATCCATGAGCAGCAGCAGCACATGAATGCGAGTGTTGTGTATATACACTGCCTGGCCAAAAAAAAAAGTCGCACACTCTAATATTTTGTTGGACCGCCTTTAGCTTTGATTAAGGCGCACATTCTTCGTGGCATTGTTTCGACAACCTTATGCAACGTCACATTTATTACCGTCCAGAGTTGCATTAATTTTTGGCCGAGATCTTGTATTGACGACGGGAGAGTCGAACCACTCCGTAAAGTCTTCTCCAGCACTTCCAAAAGACTTTCAGTGGGGTTAAGGTCAGGACTCTGGTGGCCAATTCATGTGTGAAAATGATTCCTCATGCTCCCTGAACCACTCTTTCACAATTTGAGCCCGATGAATCTTGGCATTGCTGTCCTCGAATATGCCCATTGATGGCATAACCTGGTCATTCAGTACATTCAGGTACTCAGCTGACTTCATTTTATTGCTGCATAACATTTCTGAGCCTAGACCTGACCAATTGCAGCAACCCCAGATCATAACATTTCCTCCAGAGGCTTGTACAGTGGGCACTATGCATGACGGGTGCAACGGCGACTTTTTTTTTAGCTAGGCAGTGTATATATAACTCGCTACCAACAAAAGATTTACTACAGGTAACGTTTATGCAGTAAGAGAACAAATCCCATTTTCAGGCACAGAAAATAAAGTTTTAATGCAAAATGTCATCTGGTTAAGATCACGTTGCTGCATTAATGTCACTAGTCCGAATTTCAGACAAAAGCCGACATGGTCCGGTACTGCTACCACCTCAGGTAACATTACAGTACCGGAAAAAACATCTGTCTATGTGTACCTATGCTGTAACCTTGTGGTTAGTGTGCCTGAGTATGACCTTGGAGACCCAAGGTTTGAGGCTCACTTCGGCCAAGATTTAATTGTAATTTTTTTTATTAATTTGCGACAAAAAAGATGTGCACGTTATGCTTTTCACATATAAGAATGCGACCATATGAAAACCTCAGACAGATTTTCTCACTGTTAACATTACTCTTTAACCAAAACATGGTTTAACGTTGCCTGCTACGTAGCCACATTTTACATACAACCGGATGGCTATACCTGCCTGGCATTTCATTCAGCTCTGTTCATTTTAAATTAAAAATTAAAAATTAAAAAACCACAACATATCACAGAGGGATGTATCTATTTCACACCCACCAGATATCTTTTCAAGAAAATGTTAATAGGTATATTAATATACATCTCAAAATCTGCTAAATAACAGGATTGAAGGGGTTTGGTCTAAATTCTAAATACACGACCCCCCCCCCCCCCCTCTCTCTTGGACTGAAGAGAGCACAACCAAGGGCTTCCTCGAGTCGCGTGCCAGGTGAAAAATCAGGACAAGACAAAAGACTTGGGGAAACTCCTTTCTCCCAGGAAATAACAGAATATTTAGCAACGTGTCCATTCGCACGGGATTGCTAGCTGGGTTTATTTTTACAGGGCATTTAACAGTGGGTAAAGTCTTTACTGGCGCGGGAGTGTGCAGTCCGTAAAAGTTACAGACATGGCAGATTCGGACGACTAAAATAACGGAGATCCGCCGGTAATAATTAACGTTACATTAACCCACCTCCCCCCATAAAACGTGTGCCGTCCGAATAGGGCTTAAAGCAAAATTGAACTTTGGTAGAACCTTGGGTTGTGTAGTTACCTGGCCATGATATCCAAAAGTGGTGGCAAAATATGTTCATTAGTTGCTCTGTGCTCCCCTGGGGTGATAATCTAGAAGAGGGTATTTGTCGCTCTCCATTCACTTCTATAGCACAGTTAAAACGGTCTCAAAATGACACTTCTAGCACGTATACATACGCGAATGAAGTGGATTCTGTCAATACAAACAATAACCAGTCTGATTTATTAGAGTTAAATGAGGCAACGACTTAATTTTATTAGAAAAGGCAACGTATTTTATTAAAATTAGGTTGAGAAATGTTACAGGCCCAGTGGCAGAACCAAAATAACAGAAGGGCATTTGAGATTTTAGTATTAAAAAATGTAACTACAAATAAGTTCGGCTGGCTAGATAATGTTATGTCATTGTTGTAGTATAACACAGAAAATTATGTATTGGATTCCTCTTCGGACGGGATTGGTTTCTTTATAGTAAGTGAAGAATGTCATCTCGTCTGTCTGGACATTTTTGGCAGATGGGAGCAGGATGGGAGTAGGTACTGCTGCTGAAGGCGAGCTAACGTTAGCTTGCTAAGTTGAGAAGCCCGCCCGACAAGGTCAGAAACTATGCTACGGTTAACCAATAAAGCAATTCTAGCTTTTAGTCCTTCAAGCTAGCTAGCTAACGTTAGAAAAAAGTGTTTAAAAACGGAGCTGTGTGCTACTGCTGGCTAACATTATATGACAACGTTTGGAGACAAGGCTGCTTGTTTGGAGGGAATTATGGGACGTGGAGTTTTTAAACAGTGCCAGCGCTGGTATGTTCACAAAAAAAATACTAAAACATGAAATATACTTGAAGCTGGTCCAGAAAAACAACATAGTTTGCGAACGGGCGTTATATTGAACAATCCGGGAAATTGACAGTAAAACAATCAGTAGAAATGGTTTAAAAGTAAGCTTTAGTTAATGTCTACGCTCTAAATGAATGGGGAATTTACTTCCGAAACCAGCGTGACGTAGTCACTTGAGTACTCTATTATCAGAGAGCGATCTACGGAGGAATGCAAATGTAACATAACACCCCAGTTTTATAAAAAAAGAAGATTGCGCATCATTCTTTGAAAAAAGTGTAGGCCTATTTTCTAGCGGTGGTGTGTGTGTTCTGTGGCACAACATATATGTGGCTCTGGAAACGTTTAGGCTACTTCCGGTGTTTAACGTTCAAATCCCACTCTGCAGCATCTGATTCTTTTTGTCTTTTATAAATTATTATTCTCGTGAAGAGGATAATGCTTTCCATCAGAAGATATCAAAAACCTAAACTGATCAGTGAACTGAGGGCGATTTTATAAGAACTGAGGCAGGCACGGCGAAAAAGATTTTTGCAGAGGTGAGATTCGAACTTGTATCACCACAAAAGGGAGAACCTACAGCGGGAGAAGCCACTGCTTAAACCAATGCGCCACCAGAGAATTTTGGAAAAGAGTATAACCTCTTTACACTCTTTAAGAGGCAAGGTTTTGTGAGCGCAAGAAGTTTACTGCTCTATGTAAACTGTCGCTTTAGGGTAAAAGGTTTGCAGGACTGTAGGGTGTGGTTGTGAGGGCATCGTCCTGAGTGCTCTTCTTCTGAACTTTGTGAGTGCTATATTTGCTCTACTAGTGTGGCGTTTAGCTGAAACATTGGTAGATCTAAATGGTAACATTATATATCAACTGGTTAACAATGGTTTTATCAACTTAGCCTTGTGGTTTCAGCCACAACTTTCACGCTGTAGACTCGTGTTCGAGCCCTGCCAAATCCCTCCTGTTAAGTTTTTTTTTCTGACAAAAACTATGTGCACATTATGCTTTTTTATGTAAGCGAGCTCATTTCACATTAAATAATGTCTTCTTATTGCAAAGGCAAAGAAGTTGAACAATATTAATTGTTAAATGTTTAAATTATACACTGCCTGGCCAGAAAAAAAGTTGCACACTCTAATATTTCGTTGGACCACCTTTAGCTTTGATTGCGGTGTGCATTCGTCGTGGCATTGTTTCGACAACCTTATGCAACGTCACAACATTTATTTCCGCCCAGAGTTGCATTAATTTTTGGCCGAGATCTTGTATTAACGACGGGAGAGTCGAACCACTCCGTAAAGTCTTCTCCAGAACATCCCAAAGACTTTCAATGGGGTTAAGGTCTGGACTCTGGTGGCCAATTCATGTGTGAAAATGATTCCTCATGCTCCCTGAACCACTCTTTCACAATTTGAGCCTGATGAATCTTGGCATTGTCGTCCTGGAATATGCCCATTGATGGGATAACCTGGTCATTCAGTACATTCTGGTACTCAGCTGACTTCATTTTATTGCTGCATAACATTGCTGAGCCTAGACCTGACCAATTGAAGCAACCCCAGATCATAACACTGCCTCCAGAGGCTTGTACAGTGGACACTATGCATGACGGGTGCAACGGCGACTTTCTTTTTGGCCAGGCAGTGTACTTTGCCTAAACAGAGGTCAGACATGGTCCGGTACTTGCTACCACCAAAAGATTTACTGCACGTAAATTTGCACAGTACCAGAAAAAATTTAACATTCGTCAGGCAGAGAAAATAAAGTTTAAACAAAAAGGAAGCTTTTTCTAGCTCTCTGTCACTTTCCCCAGTAGCTTATATAGCTTCCCCCTTTATAGCTAGCATAAGTCATACAGTAGCTTAATAAATAATGATTCTCTACTAGGCAACACAATCACGTGTGGCAACCTTGTCATTTCGCAACAACTTTACTGATGAAACGTCGCAAAACCAACAACATTATAATTTATACAGGCAAGATAAATGATGGTCAGTTTCACCGTTCATGGCCATTTAAGTAAGTGTTTATAACTTTATTTCCTTATGCAATATTAATATTCAAATTATATCAGAATGTTCAATACATACATTTAGGAAAAGCCACAAAGGAATAGCTATATGGATTCCATGACAGCAGATTTATTGAATTTCTTTGTGACAACGGTCATTGACCGCTGTGGCGTTCCTAGTGTTATATTTTAACATCTTTATAGGCTACTGTAGCTAACTTGCAAAAGGCGCGTTTGTAAAACTATGTTAGCTAGATAATCTACTGACATACACACCATTAGTAGGTCTATCATGTAGGCTACAATAACCCATTAAAAACAAGTACGTTAATCCATTGAAAAATATGACTAAAACTTTAATTTATTTGTAATTCATGGTAAAGGGGAAATGACAGAATCCAGGCATATGTTTCTTTTAGCCAGAAGGCATGTGTGTTTGCGTATATGTATACATCTCTCTTTCTAGATTTAATTCTCCTATGGTTCACAAAATGATATGCATTGTCATTATCAGTTACTCCTAACAAACAAAAAAAAAAAAAAATATTTCAACAAAAAACGTTTTCAACATACAAAAATGGCAAGTTACGCGCTGTCTATAATAAAACTAGCAAAATCTAGGCTTGCCTTTAAAATTATTGATATCAAAATTAGGCCAAGCTACAAAAAACGAAACCTTTCACTTTCAACTGTCACATTAGGCCTAGCTACAATAAACAATATTGGCTATCTTACCTCGCACAACTTTAACAAGCTCTATTCCAAAGCAATGTTACCCAATGTTTCCTAAATTATTTCATGCAACTTGGCCCTGTGCTTTTTCATCTTACCATCTGAAAGATGGTCATTCAAACATTGTGTGTCACATCAAAGTGTCAACTAACAAAAAATGCTTCATGGAAGAAGACATCATTTAAATGAATGTTGTAACAGCTGAGGAACAATTACACTCCAGAAAGGATGTTTATACTTGGTTGTCAAGTACAAAATGTATAAAATGTTTTAACATTGCAACTAGATAGATAGATAAATAGAGAGACAGGCTACTTTATTATCCTCATGGAGATATTTTTCTAGCAGCATATAACATTCACATTTACAAACAGACATTTATACCAAGAAACATTCATCTACACTAGAGAAAGGGGGGATGAATAAATAAATACTGTGTGTATGTGCATGTTTGTGGGTCAGATAAAGGTTAGTCAAATAAGTAGTAAAATAGTATAATTTAAAAAAAAAATCTTATTTGTGAACACAATTTTACAATTTTACAATTGTGTGAAATTTTAACAATAATAATGTAATGCATTTTACTCATGATGTGGTTTTCATACACCCAAAGCACTGGATGCAGACAATTGCTAAAGATATAGTGTAGTCATTTGTAAATTAAAGTGTAACAGCTGAATTGTTATTTACACTATAAATCATTGACATTTGACACTTTCACGTGACACATAAAGTTTGAATGACCACATTCACTTCGGATCGTAAGATGAAAAAACACAGGGCCAAGTTTCATTAAATTATTTACGAAACATTGGGTAGCATTGCTTTGGAATAGAGCTTGTTTAATTTGTGTGAGCTAAGATAGCCAATATTGTTTGTTGTAACTTGGCCTCATTTTGATATCAATAGGCCTACTTTTATTGGCAGGCCTCGGTTTTGCTTGTTTTTGCTTTGTATGCGTAACTTGGCATTTTTGTACGTTCATAACGTTTTCTGTTTAGTTTTATGTTATAGGCTACTTCCAGCCCCACACAACTATAAGCACTAATCAATCTTTAATCTCCCTGTCAACCCATGTATTATTATGAAGTTACATAAAAGATTTAATAAAATTGACCTATATAATTCAAATGCATGTGTCCAAGTGTTAGTTTTAAACTTGTACAGAAGTGTGTAAACTTTTTAAATCACATTCAGAACACTAGACATTAACTCAATATACAAAGTCAAATTATTTAAGCTTTCAAACAACCAATGCACAGTGGTTTGTCCATTAAAACTATGAAAGTGAATGCTTTCCCATTGATGGAATTGGCTGAAACAGCTAGAAATTGTAGTGCCGGCATGCACTTTTATTAGAAATTACCTGTTTGGTTTAGATGCAGCTGTCTTTACGCTCAGATCACCAACATTACTTAATGCAATATTACAGCGCTTGCCAAAAATGACACGTCGTAGGTGCAGCTATTACCAGACGATAATCAGACCATAACTTTAAAGAAAGGGTATACACTAGCCAATGAGTCTTTCCACGTGGTCATGGTGGCGCAGCGGTACTGCTAGTGTTAATATAAAACTAATAGCCTATAGCCTATCAAAGTTTGAATCTCGGCAAGCTCTTCAATAAAAAAATTCAATAAAAGCACGTACTCCACGATGTGTGTTGGCTACCCTTGCACCTGTCACAAGAGATTTTTTTTATTACTTTTTAACAAGCACTGTTGGATTTACGTTGTATTATTAACGGTGAAACAACATGTGACTGGTAACGTGGCTCAAGAAATTCACGTATTCACGTTGTCTATGTAACATTGTGATTAAGGTGTTATTTCTCACATAGCTGCAACCATGTTATTATAACGTTTAGGAAACTTTCATTTCCAACCATAATGGAACGCAAAATCAATGTCAGAGTTTGTCCGTCAAATTGCAATATTATTATGACGTTTGTATGGTGTCACAACATTATGATCTTAACGTTGAATAAACTTCATGGGACATAAATCCAACATTGTAGGGTGACAGTCAAATTACAACATTGAATAAACTTTCATTTTCAACCTTCACGTACCTCAAATGCCACGTCACAGATTGACCATCAAATTGAAACATCATACTATTTTTAACGTTGTGGATTTAATGTTTAAAAAAACTTCAAATTTCAACCACCTTACAACGTAAAGTTGACGTTATATACTGGCCATCAATATGAGACGTCATTCCAATGTTTCATGTCTAACTGAGCTTCAGCACAGCCATTCTGTATAAAAACCTTTCAATTTCAACCGTCACATACCCTCAATGTCTGACTGAAAAAATGATGTGCTTGTTCAGTGTTTGGCTCACATTATTAATTTAGAACTGAGATGTAAAGACGGAATCGTGTGTGGAATAAGTAGCCTTATATTAACTGACTGAGGGTGCGTCCCAATATTCTCACGTATCAGTATGTGCAGCTCGGAGGATGGGGCGTGTTGAAAGAAAGTCAATGTGATGCCAGGTTCAACGGTCAGTGCAACCGTCTTACCTGCAGCCTTGGCATCCACGTAAGGATGATGGTCCCTCCTGACACTTTGGGTATAAGTCATCCATTATTGATGACCCTAATGGTCTAAGGAACAAAATAGAACGAACGGTTACGGCTGTAACCGTGTTCTATGAGTTCTGAATGATCATTAGGGGTCATGGTCACTCGGGACCTTTCAAGGGCGAGGACATCTGCAGTGACGCTCCCCCCTTTATGGGAGGAATTACGTCACTACGCGGGGGTCATGTACCGTGACAAATTCTGGTATAAAAGTCTCGATGCATCTGGCCCCAGAAGGCCATCCGTATTGACGACCGTAATGGTCATCCAGAACTCATAGAACATGGGTACATTCGTAACCCTTCGTTATGTTTAATTCTTGATCTGTCTAGAAATCAGGCAATCACTGCTTTTGTTTCAGCATCAATGTGAGGGGAAAAAAAAACACAAGAAATATTCACTTGTGCATTTTAATGAAAATATGAATTTGAACGTACATTTGTACAAAAAAAAAGGTAAAACAAACCTTAAAACTCTTCCCACGCTGGGAGGGTAATACTGACACCATGAGTTTTGTAAGAAAGCAACTCAGAAATGACAGCGACTTTCATATAAACAGTAATTGGGACAGAAGCCTAGAAAGTCCATTGTTGAATAAAAAGCATAAAACACCCCCTTCTTCCCATTGCCACAGAACCCTTTGGGAATCTCTGTATAGGTTGTGCCACTTTCCAAATATTGTGAGACCTGGTACTCAGTGCAGTATTCGTTTCTGAATTCTTCAGTTCTGAACATTCCCTGAAATCACATTTAAAAATACAGGTAAATGTCTGATTTAAGAGTGTTAGACAACATCTCAATTCATGGAATGCATCAAAAGTGCACATGTTAATGTACAGTTAAGTACTATATTGACCATAGTTTAATACCATGAACATGCCATAAAAAAACAATTCTACTTGCATAATAAATAAATAAGCTCAACATCATATAAAGTAATAACATTTGATTTACAAGGTAAATAAACATATTTCTATGTAAAGGATAGAACTTAATGTCCAGCCAGCCAAGTGAGCCTTTCTTCTGAACACAATGTGCTGACAATGTCCTGGAACTGTCTGCACACCAGAGACAGTGTGGGCAAAGTGAAACGTGTAGCCTACACCAGTTTTTTGTCACAGCAAACTTGTTAAGATATTGCACAATACATAAACATCACGGTAAAAATAAATAAGTAAATTGATTCGCTGCACTACTTACTTCCATGCTGCACAGACCGCTGTCTGTGTGACTCCAGGGGCCACATGTATAAACAGTGCTGAGCAGAAAAATGCCCTCAGAAAGCTGTGTAAGCCAGTTTCCACGCAGAAATTCAGATGTATAATATAACACGTGCTGTGAGAATCTGCGTAACTCTGCACACGATGGACACCATAAATACGCAATGTTTTGGGTCCGTGTGATATGGCAGAGGTAGAAAATGCAAAAAAAATAAAAAATGCTTTTGACTGGATAATGTGTTTGACTAACAGAATTATCGACCAATAGAAACATGATTTTGGCATGCCCCCTTTGCTTTCGACACCCCCCTTTTTTCGGCACACCCCTGCCTCCGGCCTGCAGATACTCCCGTCTCAATATTCTTCACTCCCCACCTCCTTTCCTCCACTCCCCCACTACCACTCCTCTCCTACCCAGAAGTATGCTAAACTGCCTGAACGTTTCGAGTACAAGTATTTGCATGTACAGTATACAGTGTATCTGACATTGCGGATTGCGTTGAGACATTAATTAATATGTACCCATTAATACGTAATTAAGATGTAATCAGCAACATTAGATTAAAACAAAGATCTGTTTCTGGGGCACGGAGGAGAGGAGGGTGCATTTTTCGAATATTGGGACGCACCCCATATCTTGTCTATCATAGCTACCATTGTAAAGTAAATGACTTTTTCATGAAGATATTTGTATACAAATATTATTTATTTTCAGCAATACAACATAATATATTACATTAAATTGTTATATTAATTTGATTCAAAAGTACCTGATTTCAGCCACCAAGTTACCTAACATAGTTTGCTGCATAGCTACAGGAAACGTAACCTAAGTTCCTTACACGTCAAACAGAAAACAGTAACTCCGTGTCACTTTCCATTCCCTTGCTAAACTTCAGCTGTCGCCATTGAGGAAAATAAAATCCTAGGTTGACTCAGCTTCTTGAACATGCCCTGCAGGCTTGTTGCTTCACTGTACCTATTCTTCTTCACCTCCGCCATTGCAGTAGCTAGCTGGCAATGGCAACAAAGGCCTGATCCACACCACAGGCTCTGTAGCCACACCCACCCCTACCTGCACAGAAAAAAGCGCCACGCCCAGAAACGCCCCAAACACATCTTAGAATAACAAATACAGGCAGAGGAGCAAGGTTTCGGCAAGGCTAGTACATCATAGAGCATGAGCATGGTTATTTTATAATATTTTAAAGTAAAGAATCCTGCATAGTGCACCTTTAAGCATGTAGAGATAGTGTACTTTGAGATGAGACTAGTTTTAACCAACGTTCTCATTGGCAGATTAGATGCTCTCATCCAATGGGGGGAATTATTCTTTGCGGGCATGGATCATTTTTGATGACGAATTTGGCAGGAAAAAGAAGAAGCAGAAGAAAAATAAGAAAAATGCAAAAATAACCCAAGTTTGGGGCATTGTGTGGATGTGTGAAGTTGTACCTGAATTCTATGTGGTTACATGAGGTCAGAACGTACAGAAGTTAATGTTTTTAAGGGCTGAGAGTCTGTGGTCATTCTGGTTATTTCTGTAGGAAACCCTGAAAAGTGGCAAACTCTGTGGGGCATACCCTGCCAAGCCGTAATTTAGCAGATGGCATACCTGTCATCCCAATATAGGCACGGTAATCCAGGTACTACTTGCTTTTCATTTTTAAATTTATTTTCAAAATGTATTGTATTGTATTGGCTGGCTAGCTGATTAGTTTGATAAATTTGTTAATGGTTATATGAACATTTTAATGTTTTTTTAAAAGTGATGCTAAATATTAATAAAAGGAACAGTAACTAACGTTAGATAGCTAATGGTGGGACAACTCAAACTCTAGTGCCATCTACTGTTACCAGAGGAACTATATTTAGCTAAGTGGCAGATGTGTAATTAATGGTTTTAAGTTTTGTACTTGATTAAGAGTTTTAAAATACCATTTTATTTAAATTTTTCACAAATTTTAGTTGTAGCATTTATAACTGCTATAGCAGTTATAGCATTTTATGGTATAAGAGATATAAACCACTCCAGGCCAGTGCATATACAAGAATATATGGCACTTGGTTAATGGTTAATGGCCCAAGGCTGATCACCACCCTGTCTTGACATAGCCAAGACATTGGGTGTGTACTAAGGCTCTTCTGGCAGAATGGAAGCAAATCCACGCAGCAATGTTCCATATTTTTCTCCTTGTTTGGCACTTGCTGGAAAGCGAGGTTATGCAATGTCTCATCAAACATTAATTAAAAGATCTAATTAGTGGAAAACCAGGGGGATATAGACCACACTAGGTTTTAACAGAAGCTGATGAGTTGAAAAGTGATCCTGTCTTTCCAAATTATATGTGCATTTGGTTTGTTAGAAACATTCAGCAGGGATTTACTGTGGTCTTCTTGCATTTCTTTGGGCAATTTCAGTGATGTGTTTTATACACCGCAAGCCAGTCCTGCATCCATCAACAGCTCAGCTGCTTTTTGGTGACAATAATAAAATACTTTATATTTCTGTGCCTAATGGTAATGTAATGTATAGGTAAAATGGCAACATATAATGGAGAGTACTAACATTAGGATAATTAAATAAATAGTCATCTAGTAGAATCAGCAACATAATTGAAATTGAATAAAAAGGTGATTATTGTTCGGGGGGGGTCTGAGAATATGGATCAACTCAGGTGGCAAACATAAAAATAAATATGAAAATATACTGTATATATATTTCCATTTTTAGCCCAATGTTTACTAGAAACAGACTGGTTAATTCAGTCAACATACTGTGTACAAGCATTGGACACCAAACATTTTTGAGATTTCGATTATTCTGGGTTAGCAGATAATTTTGTTGGAAATAAATGAAATTAGAGGGGGACATACAGAGCTGTGTGGTATAGCATTAGAGGGGGATATACAGAGCTGTGTGGTATAGAATAGCATAGAAGGGGATATACAGAGCTGTGTGGTATAGCATTAGAAGGGGATATACAGAGATGTGTGGTGTAGCATTAGAGGGGGATATACAGAGCTGTGTGGTATAGCATTAGAGGGGGACGTACAGAGCTGTGTGGTATAGCATTAGAGGGGGATATACAGAGCTGTGTGGTATAGAATAGCATAGAAGGGGATATACAGAGCTGTGTGGTATAGCATTAGAAGGGGATATACAGAGATGTGTGGTGTAGCATTAGAGGGGGATATACAGAGCTGTGTGGTATAGCATTAGAGGGGGATATACAGAGCTGTGTGATATAGCATTAGAGGGGGATATACAGAGATGTGTGGTATAGCATTAGAGGGGGATATACAGAGATGTGTGGTATAGCATTAGAGGGGGATATACAGAGATGTGTGGTATAGAATAGCATAGAAGGGCATATACAGAGCTGTGTGGTGTAGCATTAGAGGGGGATATACAGAGATGTGTGGTATAGAATAGCATAGAAGGGCATATACAGAGCTGTGTGGTGTAGCATTAGAGGGGGATATACAGAGCTGTGTGATATAGCACTAGAGGGGGATATACAGAGATGTGTGGTATAGCATTAGAGGGGGATATACAGAGATGTGTGGTATAGCATTAGAGGGGGATATACAGAGATGTGTGGTATAGAATAGCATAGAAGGGCATATACAGAGCTGTGTTGTGTAGCATTAGAGGGGGATATACAGAGATGTGTGGTATAGAATAGCATAGAAGGGCATATACAGAACTGTGGTGTAGCATTAGAGGGGGATATACAGAACTGTGGTGTAGCATTAGAGGGGGATATACAGAACTGTGGTATAGCATTAGAGGGGGATATACAGAGCTGTGTGGTATAGCATTAGAGGGGGATATACAGAACTGTGGTGTAGCATTAGAGGGGGATATACAGAGCTGTGTGGTATAGCATTAGAGGGGGATATACAGAGATGTGTGGTATAGAATAGCATAGAAGGGGACATACAGAGCTGTGTGGTATAGCATTGGAGGGGGATATACAGAACTGTGGTGTAGCATTAGAGGGGGATATACAGAACTGTGGTGTAGCATTAGAGGGGGATATACAGAGCTGTGTGGTATAGCATTAGAGGGGGATATACAGAGATGTGTGGTATAGCATTAGAGGGGGATATACAGAGATGTGTGGTATAGCATTAGAGGGGCATATACAGAGCTGTGTGGTATAGCATTGCAGGGTGATATACAGAACTGTGGTATAGCATTGGAGGGGATATATAGAGATGTGTGGTATAGCATTAGAGGGGGACATACAGAGCTGTGTGGTATATCATTAGAGGGAGATATACAGAGATGTGTGGTATAGCATTAGAGGGGGATATATAGAGATGTGTGGTATAGTATTAGATGGGGATATACAGAGCTGTGTGGTATAGAATAGCATAGAAGGGGATATACAGAGCTGTGTGGTATAGCATTAGAAGGGGATATACAGAGATGTGTGGTATGGCATTAGAGGGGGATATACAGAGCTGTGTGGTATAGCATTAGAGGGGCATATACATAGCTGTGTGGTATAGCATTGCAGGGTGATATACAGAACTGTGGTATAGCATTGGAGGGGGATATACAGAACTGTGGTGTAGCATTAGAGGGGGATATACAGAACTGTGGTATAGCATTAGAGGGGGATATACAGAGCTGTGTGGTATAGCATTAGAGGGGGATATACAGAGATGTGTAGTATAGCATTAGAGGGGGATATACAGAGCTGTGTGGTATAGCATTAGAGGGGGATATACAGAGCTGTGGTATAGCATTAGAGGGGGATATACAGAGATGTGTGGTATAGCATTAGAGGGGGATATACAGAGCTGTGTGGTATAGCATTAGAGGGGGATATACAGAGCTGTGTGGTATAGCATTAGAGGGGGATATACAGAGATGTGTGGTATAGCATTAGAGGGGATATACAGAGCTGTGTGGTATAGCATTAGAGGGGGATATACAGAGATGTGTGATATAGCATTAGAGGGGGATATACAGAGCTGTGTGGTATAGCATTAGAGGGGGATATACAGAGCTGTGGTATAGCATTAGAGGGGGATATACAGAACTGTGGTGTAGCATTAGAAGGGAATATACAGAGCTGTGTGGTATAGCATTGGAGGGGGGTATACAGAACTGTGGTATAGCATTAGAGGGGGATATACAGAGATGTGTGGTATAGCATTGGAGGGGGGTATACAGAACTGTGGTATAGCATTAGAAGGGGGTATACAGAGCTGTGTGGTATGGCATTAGAGGGGGATATACAGAGTTGTGTGGTATAGAATAGCATAGAAGGGGATATACAGAGCTGTGTGGTATAGCATTAGAAGGGGGTATACAGAGCTGTGTGGTATGGCATTAGAGGGGGATATACAGAGGTGTGTGGTATAGAATAGCATAGAAGGGGATATACAGAGCTGTGTGGTATAGCATTAGAGGGGGATATACAGAGGTGTGTGGTATAGAATAGCATAGAAGGGGATATACAGAGCTGTGTGGTATAGCATTAGAAGGGGATATACAGAGCTGTGTGGTATAGCATAGCATCAGAGGGGGACGTACAGAGCTGTACTGTAGAGAGCAGCATTAGAGGGGGACGTACAGAGCTGTTCTGTAGAGAAGAGCATTAGAGGGGGACGTACAGAGCTGTTCTGTAGAGAGCAGCATTAGAGGGGGGACGTACAGAGCTGTTCTGTAGAGAGCAGCATTAGAGGGGGACGTACAGAGCTGTTCTGTAGAGAGCAGCATTAGAGGGGGACGTACAGAGCTGTTCTGTAGAGAGCAGCGTTATAGGGGGACATACAGAGCTGTTCTGTAGAGAGCAGCATTAGAGGGGGACGTACAGAGCTGTTCTGTAGAGAACAGCATTAGAGGGGGACGCACAGAGCTGTTCTGTAGAGAGCAGCATTAGAGGGGGACGTACAGAGCTGTTCTGTAGAGAGCAGCATCAGAGGGGGACGTACAGAGCTGTTCCATAGAGAGCAGCATCAGAGGGGGATGTACAGAGCTGTTCTGTAGAGAGCAGCATTAGAGGGGGACGTACAGAGCTGTTCCATAGAGAGCAGCATCAGAGGGGGACGTACAGAGCTGTTCTGTAGAGAGCAGCATTAGAGGGGGGGACGTACAGAGCTGTTCTGTAGAGAACAGCATCAGAGCGGGACGTACAGAGCTGTTCTGTAGAGAGCAGCATTAGAGGGGGACGTACAGAGCTGTTCTGTAGAGAAGAGCATTAGAGCGGGACGTACAGAGCTGTACTGTAGAGAACAGCATTAGAGGGGAACGTACAGAGCTGTTCTGTAGAGAGCAGCATTAGAGCGGGACGTACAGAGCTGTTCTCTAGAGAGCAACGTTATAGGGGGATGTACAGGACTGTTGTTTGGCAGTGGGGGGAATTCTCTGACATAGTGTTTAATTAGCCACCCTTAGGACAATAGAGGCTCTGTTTACCCTCTGTGTGTGCCACAGTGTGTCACCCACCCTCTCCACTCCGTTCCCAACCATGCCATCACATCCCCTATGCAAGGCTGTGCGCCATTTCTACCAGGCTTGTTTTAAGTTTTAAGAAAAATATTAACTTTTGACAATAATTTATAGCTGCCAATTTTAGCTGAAGGAAAAGTTGCTCATGTTTATAATGCTGTAATACTGCAAAAGGATAATTTATGAAACTAGCTTTGAGATTGATGATATGCATACTCACATTGATTGAACATTTTTTACATGGCCCGTCAACAAAATTGTGTTGTATCCTAGTTTACCATCACCAATGGAAGCTAGTCCATGATGATAGGTGCCACACAGTTAAAAAGAGGAAACCTATAAGAATACTGAGCTAGCATACAGTTATGCCAATGTTTAGGTACCACAGTGTAAAAAGTTAGGAAATGCTATGGCAATGTTGACTTGGCATACAGTGTGGGTACCACTGGTAAAGGTAAAAATTGGTAAAATTGAGGGAAATTTGTTGGATTGGCATCAAGTTCTGCAGGTGCATATATACCATAATGTAGACATTTAGTAAAGCTTGGAAAGTTGGTTTGGCGTACAGTTCTGCCAATATCTGCATACCATTTGTTAAAAAAAAATTAAATAGGAAATGTTGCTAGAATGTTGGATTGATAATAAGTTATGTTGATGTGTAGATAAAACACACGGTAGAACAAGAAAAGTAGGGGAATGCCAGGTTAGCATACAGTCGTGCCGATGCATTGGTACCATGGGATAAACATTGAAGAAATATTGTGGGAATGCTGGGTCGGCATAAAGCTTGGCACAGGACCTCGCCCCCAACCCTTTACCCAAAACCGAAACACGAACGGAAAGTGGTGGGAATGAAAGGAAGATGCACAGGAGGTGCGTTGGGACGATGCACCCTGACATCAAAAACAAGAGGAGCAGGCTGGGCTTATTGTCACATCTTGCAGTCCAAACAAGACCAAACACAACCCCTCCAAATTAGCCACAACATCAACAAGTAATTCCCTGGACAGAAGCCCCCAGATTCACCGGGAGCCAAGAGAACGCATCAGCGGTAGTCGTGTGTAAAAACACAAAGGACATAAATGAACCGCGCCGCGGAAAGAATGTTCTTGGAGGGAAGCAGGTTTGTGTTTGTCAGGTCAAAAGTGTTTCCCTGGAAACCCCCTGGATGAAGCAAATACTGCCGGTTGTCAATTGTTTTCCCCGTAAATAAGATTAGTGGCTCAATGGTTATGTGAGGGCATTTTTTTAAAGAGGAACTTTGGAGTTGAATTTGTCACCACTGCACTGGGCCCATTTTGTCTATTTTACCTGGAGACTTTGCTTTAAAATGAGTCAATTGATATAGGTCTGTTATTAGTCTGTGTTGTTGTGTAATATTTTGTTTCCACAGAAGTTTATTTCAGTATTTAAGTCATGCATTTATAATAATTTAGAGTTGAAGCACTTCAACTCTACTTTTTGGATATGTATCTATGATTTATGTGCTATTGTCTTCTGCTTTAGTGGTGAATTGAGGTCTTGACACCTGGTTTATATGATCCAGACAGTGAGATGTCATTTGAAAAATAAATGAATACATAAATAAGTGAAATTCAGCATGGAAGTTTGGAAATCGTAAGGAATCGTAAGGAAAACCATAAAGGTTTTATGCCATTCTTAAACATATTTAATGGGGAATTCCACCAAAAAAATATGTTTTATTTGAATAAGAATAGCTGTCCTCCTGATTAAAATTAGCTCTACCTGTAGTGAGAACAGATATAACCCCAACTTACTGTGCATGTTCCAGGTACCTGCTTTACTGTGAACTACAACAGCCAGGGGCTTACAGTTTATGGGAGGGTGTCAGACAACGCTAGTCACAGGTTTCCACACCTACGGAATACAAACGGAGGGGCTGGGCGTTACTACTAATCCTGGAAGCCGCTCTTCTAGTGAAAAAATGTCACCACCATTAGCTGGAGTCTCCAGAGAAGAACGGGGGAACACAGCCCTTCATTTATCTACTTTTGGTATAGTGTAAACATATTAGCTAGCCTAGCCAGAAGTCTGTGACACTTACTCGTTACTCATTTCTCCTCTCGGTCCACCACCAGTCATCGTTTACGTGAGGCACTCCCGGGTCGGCTGCACGTAGCTGGCTGCCACCTCACGCCTTCAGCTAATCTCCACCTCAGCCATGTATTTGGGCTCAAATGGTAGCCTTCAACCTCTGATTCAAGTTAAATATATCGGAAGGTTTCGTCATCCAGTGCATGGTCCACAAAATCGTTGGAAGCCATTGTACTGGAATAATTGGTAACTTAGCTAAGAACTCTTTGAGCTAGCGTGCAAGCTAATACTGTTTACAGTTGTAACAACAGGTTCACCGCCTCTTTTGAAAGGCCACAGTTAACATGTTATCTGTAAATGGACTGAAACTTCACAGTAAAAATTGGGTGAATTATGTGACTAAAGGTTATAGTTCACTTTCTGTTTTTAAAAATATAATTTCTTCGCGCCCCGGTCCTGCCAGGTCCGAAAAATAATAATAATAATCCGGTATTATACACACATACAACCTCTGGAGGCATAACATCACTGTACAAGGTGCTTTGAAATTGAAGTGTATTTCTCCTTGATTTGATCAAAAATAACAATAGCTTCAGAATTCAATATGAATGATCTGGGTTCTTCATTCTACGGAATTATCTTAATATGACCTGGGGTCACTCATAGTTGGCGATGGTGGTCAGATTCAACTATGTCAGAAACTGGCTATGTGCCACAGGTGTAGGATCAGACAGGGCTCCTTCAGTGAACCTTACATAACTGATTCCTCATGACTCACCAAGCACCCACAGGTGAGAGATGCACCTCTCCTCTGCCCAATAACAGCTCACTTGTGTTATGACACATTTGGAATTTGGAAAATAGTCAGTGGCTTGTGACAGAGCATATCAGAGGAAATGGGAGAAATGGGAGAAATGGGGGATCGCTTTTTTATTGTCATGATTTTGTACATAATTCAGCTGACATATATGTTTTATATCGAACATGATTTATAAAAAAACATTTAAGTGGCAAAGAATTAAAATCAGGTCAAGCCAACAGATAACTTCTACATTTGATCCTCATTCTTCTCAATCATTAAATCAACTAAAACAAGTTTTGGGCAAAAACAAATACGGTCTAATTTCCATGCCCTGAGGGAATGTCCTCATCCGTTTTATCCAGAGACAGGAAATTACTGCTTGGCAAACACATAGCCCATGTACTGTACTGATATACTAATAGTAAAAGGCATGTATTATTTCATGTTATTTCATATAATCATAATCAGTGTAAAGAATGTTACCAATTATTTTCTAATGCTTAAATATGAAACAGTTTGCCAAACATTTTTAAAAATTATATGTTCAAGTAAAATCCTCCTAGCTCCCCCCAATGTTTTCGCTTCAGGCTTTAATACTCTGAAGAGACACCTCCGCCCTTCCCTGCCTTCATAGCCCTGGCAAATGAAAGCAATGACTGTAAGCCAGGAATGAGAAAACCATCAGAGCTGCTTCCTATTCCTCCTGGACAAAAAAAAGCAATTTTCTTCACATTTAAATGAAAGAAGGACTCCATGTTGATTGCTAACTAAAAAATTGATAACATGGATATAGATTCAGATGAAATCAGTCCCCTGAGAGATTAGCCGGATGCCAGGGGCAAAACGTATTCTATGAATGTAGATGATGAAAGAAGGAATGTAACTGAGTTACACAGCTGGTTCAGGAACCCAATGTCAATGACCTTGCTTTGCACATGTCTGCCAAAGTAACAGCCATTACAAGCCACGCCTGGGGACTTGTGAAGGTGGAACAGGTCACACACCTCATGGATTTATTTATTTATTTTTCTGGTGCCTTCATCCAGAGCAACTAGCAGTAAGCCCGCCATGGTGGGATGTGTTAACTGCAGAAAGAATCTGGGAAGCACGAGAACAAACATTGCAGGAACAAAATAGGCTGAATTTAAATTTTGAATTGAAAAAATCATTGTTTTAGCATACACAAAGGACTTAACCATTTTGTTTAAGAGGGTCATTGTTGTGTGAACTATCATATAGTACATAAAGTGAGGGAAATGGACTTGTGAACATGTTAGTGTTTATATCTTGCCAAAACCAGATCTAACAATATGTAACATGTGTAAAAATCTCATGGTGCCTTGCAGTTGATGAACTGATGTACAGTGAGCACCATAATTCATTGGACAGTGACACATATTTTGTTATTTTGGTTCTGCACTAGCACTTTGAGTTTGAAAGGATACAATGAAAACGAGGTTGAAGTGCAGACTGTCAGCTTTAATTTGAGGGTATTTTCATCCATATCGGATCAACCGTTTATAAATTATAGAACCTTTTGTACATAGTCCCCCCATTTTCGGGCATCAGAAAATATTGGACAGTTTAACATAATGTAGAATGAATTAATCATTTTTAATATTTCGTCGCATATCCTTTGCATGCCATAACTTCCTGATGTCTGTGACCCAACAATATCAAAAGACTCTTGATATCTTATTTCCTGGTACTCCTACAAGCGATACTATAACCTCTCTGCATTTGATTTAGCTGTAAATTACACTGGAACAGTATGGAACACCTGGTTGGCTTGATGGCTGTAAGTCATCAAGGGTCTGAGGTATCAAACGAGCCTCAAACCATCACTCTGCTGCCAGATATGCAGTAGATATGGCTGGATAACTTGAAGGGTTTCTTCTCCTGACTTATTTTTACAGTTCAATAGGAAGATTTGTCAGGAGAAACCCTTAAAGTGATCCATCCATATTTACTGCATAGCTGGCAGCAGAGTGATGGTTTGAGGCTCTTTGATACCTCAGACCCTTGATGACTTACAGCCATTTCACCAACCATGTATTCCATACTGTTCCAAGTCCTCTCAAAGGCTTAATGAACCAAAGGGGTCTTTCAATGATCATTAATGGAAAAAAATTCCTATGTTATTTATGAATTGTATATTGATTACATTTCAATGTGTATCAATGAATGAGGATCCATTAAATAGGCCGACCTAAGAGGGAAACGTCTCCAATGTCCTCTAGGTTTGGGTGGATGCAGGAACTCAGATATTCTTCTCCTATGCTATCTGTCTGGGCTGCCTGACTGCTCTGGGAAGTTACAACAACTACAACAACAATTGTTACAAGTACTGCCTTCAATTTATTTATTATTTGAAATGTTTTAACTTTTACTGCCAGTAACTGCCTTCTGATTTTGAAACGTTCTCAGCATTGTTTGACTAGATGTATTGTCGGGCATTCAAATAGTCATTTCCCTTGAATGTGTTGTGGATTAGAAATGTAACTTACATCACTGTAACCTTGTTTCTTAAATAGGCTACTCTCATTCTGTAGCTATAGCCTTAGTTTAAATGAATGAATAATAAAGTCAGTCAGGATCTCATTAGAACAGTCATTATTTTTAATCTACCTTGGCTTTCCAAACAATACTTTTTTTTTTCATTGACCTTGTATTTTTTGTCTCTTTTATAAACTGTATTTATATATATCAAATTCTGCTGATTTCCCCAAATTGAAGTCCTTTGGTATAGTACTAAGGTACATTAGCTATAGTACATAGTAGCTATAGGACATAACATACTTTCCTATAGTACTATTGATAAGGCACAGTTGCATGTGCTGCCTGTGGTTTTATATACATTCAGTTGATCGGTCAATCCACACCTCAGGGGCTCAGATTTGTTTATATGAGAGGTACAGTACTACACTAATTACTATTACCAAACACACGGCTCTGTGAACAGTATCTACAGAAAATTAGAGCACTGTAGTTTTGCCGCAGTTTTTTAACAAAAACATATTTGTTATAGGGATTGTCTCATGCTGTGCTGCCTGAACAGTGGGACCAGTTTTATTGCTGGCTTTGCCATTTTCTCTGTGTTGGGATTCATGGCTTACGAGCAGAATGTGCCAATTAAAGCGGTCGCAGAGTCCGGTGAGTATATCTGCCTGGTTTTTCCTCCAGTATGAAGTTCCTGTAGTATAATGCAGATTATGTAATACTCCAGTCCTCCCAAGCTACTCTATGACTATGATTTATTCAACACAAAGTAAAATAAATAAATAATTGAACAGAGCAGACTGTGATGGAGTGGGTTCCAGTGTTTCTTTTATGCTGACAGCCAAGAAATAAAGGAACCATAACCTTCTACCAGTATACATTCAGTTTACATCTTCAACACAAATCTATTTTATTTGTATACATCATTTTCCCCTTGGTTTGTATTTAAATATTATGCTAAACAGCATAGGTATAAACCTTAAATATTAATGCCTTCTCCAGCTGTGTCACAGTATCTGTATTTATTATTTTTTAAAGATTGACAGCAATCCCTTTGGCAGCAGTGTATTATAACACTATTCCCTCTAAAAGATTTGAAGGTTAAGAGATTCACATATCACCATGGCAACTGGTTATGAGCTGTTTTCTTTGTTGGAGAGCTTAGGCCAGTCTGCCACTGGCCTCACACAGAATGCATTTTTCTTTGTTCTGGCTGAAGTCACATCCTCACCGTACTGTTCACTCATCAAACCACATCACCCACGAACAGCGTCTCTTTTATGTGTAATGAGACCACTCAAATGACTTCTAACTCTTCTGAAGTACACATTAAAAGAGGATGTGCAGTGTAGAATACATTTTCTCATCCTTACATCTCAATTCGGAAACGGATGAAACGATTAATATGGCATGAATATGTATACCTTTTGGTTTGACAGTGATATTTATGCAAAAAGAAGTCATTTAGATTGTTAACCTTGAAAATGAGACGGGGGAAATAGGCCACAATAACAGTGTAAATGTAAAGAAACCATGGTTACTTTGAGTTGATGACCAATTTGCCATCTACACATCAATACAACAGGATTCATTCAATGGCAGATGAAGTAGCTGGTGAAGAGTGCCCCGGTGCATTTTGCTGTTTCAGTTTGAACTGTTTTGAATATGTTGGCAAAGCAAGGCCACTAATTTCAGGGAAGTTCACAAAGGCCATGGATTCTACATATTTATTACTCTCCGGGCTCTATCTTGACGATCTTAGCACTTGGTCTAAACGCAGGGCGCAAGTGCATTTAAGACATGTCCAAGTCCACTTTTGCTAGTTAGATGGCGTGTTATTTGAGCACTAAGTACAGCGCAAGGTGCAAATAGGCTGAACCTAGTCTCTTCATAAATTATAGGTGTGTCTTGGGCGTAACATGCAATAAACCAATCAAAATGTCATAGTTCGGAATTTTGGACATAATGTCTCAATTACGACTTACCCATGATGTAGTTGATTGATGGAAACCATTTTCAGCTAATTCCATGCTGTCCCTTCTTTTGGATATACACACGTTGCTAATGCTAGCGCAACTCTAAGGTAACCGGTAGCATCCACTACCAAACACACTTAAACACTCCACAGTGCACCCAAAGCAAATAAAATACGACGACAGCCTATCTGGGTTATTTTGAGTGTTTATACCATCATTTTTGAAGTCAAACTATCGTTGAATCCTTTACTTTGTGCTGACCTATATTCTCTGTGGAAGTATGGCGATGGAGCAAACATGGCCATTGCTCTTCTTTGTTGTTGTAGCCGACAACAGGTAACGTAAAGTATCGCTCCCCAGATAGACTGTCGTCATATTTTATTTGCTTTTGGTGCAATGTGGAGTGTTTAAGTGCGTTTGGTAGTGGATGCTACCGGTTACCTTAGAGTTGTGCTAGCATTAGCAATGTGTGTATGTCCAAAAGAAGGGACAACATGGAATTAGCTGAAAATGGTTTCCATCAATCAACTACATCATGGGTAAGTCGTAATTGAGACATTATGTCCAAAATTACAAACTATCCCTTTAAAAGCTTGCTTTTCCACCTTGGCGTATTGCTTATATGAGGGCAAAACAGACATGCTCGTGTGTCTGTAGTGCGAGCAATGAATAGGTTATATGGATCAATAGTATGGTCAATATTATTCTGACTAACCATTATGACGCGTTTTGATATACACAATAATAATTTTTAACATTCAGCAAGGTTCTCTGTAATTCCCGACAGTGCTGTTATTTTAGAAAATATATGCGTTAAATTTTGTTAAAAGCACCTGCAACAGCTGAGAATAAGTTCCCAAAATATTCTTCCGTCTCACCTTAGAAAATGGCAAATTAGCCTGCTTGTTTAATGAATTTTGTTTGATTATACAATTAAGCATTGTCAAACATCAATTCCATGAGGCTGTTCTCATGGAGTTCTCGAAGTTCAAGCTTCATCCGAAGTTCATTACGTGCATTCTAGGCCATTGATTAATAACAAATACCGTTATTTTGCCTTAATGATGACACTAAATACACTAAAGCTGTCAGGTTGGGAACCCATAGGTTCACGCATATTTTCCCTTGTTTTATAATGTCCTACTTATGGAAATGTGACCAACGTGTTTTACTAGTAGCTTAATGCTTTAAAAACAAGCCCACTTTCCCGGGGAGACCGTGAAAAGCGCACATGCAGGGAATGGCATTAAAATTATTGTGAATCATTTCTAATTAGACTTAGTTCTCTTTAAAATTGTTTTGTTTAGTTATGGAATAAGTGACATCAGCGAGGTTTTAATAAGCTGAAAGTAAGCCTATGGAAACCTGGTCACTGTAATTAAAAAAATATGAAATACGAAGAATAAGGTTAAAATTCAGTTAAAATGGTGACATTTAAATTAATCTCCATTTTTTAACCGTAGGCTATCATAAAAACTTTATGCACGACGGATTCCAGGGACTTTAGCCTAGGCTATTTGAAAAACAATAAATGCAATATTCACTAGACAAGGTTTTGAACTTTTTTCAGTCAAAACCATTCTATTTACTTACAGGCTGTAGGCCTAGATCAAGAGAGCTGTATTATAATGACATCTGAAGTTCATTTTCATTGCAATGACATTTGCAGCACTCCAAATGTCCATCTATTGCAGTGTGCGGGTTTTCCATTGAATGACAATTCACGCATTAGGCGTAAATGACAATTTGCACATTAGGCTTTATATAGGTGTTGTCAGCGAAGTTTTTAATGGATAGCCATTGTCTCGTAACAGAAGATTGTCTCCCCCGGAAGATTACAACTATTGGCAAATATAGGCTAAATCATAGCTTGATCCAGAATAATTTTGAATAGTCTACATGTGTAACCTACACGGACCATTGCCCATCGCCTGGATATTGATAGAGTGGGCTTAAAGAAATTTAATGCGCCATTCCCCTTCACTGAGGGACAGGTATGTGGTCTTTGACCTATGGACCCTTTTATTATTATGCATTTTTTGATACAGCCTACACAATAATAATATTTCACATTGTAACCTTGATATGTTTAGTCATGCTTGTGCGCGCCCCTGTGTGTAACAGACAAGAGGGTGAACGCACGTTGTGCACACGCCTATGTAGACGCACTTATATTCCCTTGCTATGGGCGCAAGATCAACGTGAGTGCTGGGCACTATAATGAGCCCTGCGCCAGGTGTAAGATAGCAAAAACAACTCAAAGTAATAAACGGCTTTTCAGCTTAGTTTGAGTTAAGCTGTAGAATGTTTTTTTAAAAGCAGGCATGTTCTGATAAATTTGGCGTTGCAAGGTGTTGCGTCTTTTATTTTTCACACGCATGTTTGGTGGAACTACTGCTTATAACAAAATAAATAAATACATAGAAATTTATGCTTATGTGGATGCAAAAATCCCAAAATTCCCAAGGCCAAGTTTTAGTGAGAAATTACACAGAACGTTCAGAAATTTGCCTCAATGTTTCCACCCCCTTTATAAAATAAGGAGGCTACTGTAGACTAGGCAATTTTGGCTTTTTTTTATTGTAGAGCAATTATCCCTGTTTAGCCGACACCTGATTCAGCATAGCTGATCTAATGCTGCCTTAATTGTTCCTAACACTATGCATCTGGCTCCATTTCCCAGATGCTGCCTGGTGCCCATTGGAAGCCCAGACCTAATATTCGTCATCCTTCCTTTGGCACTAGTTTGCACCTCACTGTCTATTGCAGCACATCTCATCCTGCTGAGCTCTTGAGTCTGCTAATTTGGACTCGGTTGCAATGCCAATTCAACACATTGTACTCAAGGGCTTATATGCACTAACCATTTGCAACATCCCTCCATAGTAGATTCTGCTCTCTGTGAGAGAGACTTGATTAGTAAAATGAAACTTTTTATGCACTTCCTTTATGAATGAATGAAAACAAATATGGATAATTTTATTCTATCATTTGTAGACTTCTATAATCACACTAAAACAACAAAACATTTAAAGTTCATATTGTGAATAATGTTTTATGAATTATTAAACCAAACGATTTATAGCCTTAAATGATCCCATATATGCAAGCATGCATGTATATTATTACTTCAATAGAGGGGATCGATCTGATGCATTGATTACCATGACACTGCTGTATCAACAGAGGAAACTTGTAAGTCACAGTATTATGGTACAAGTCCCTGACTTGATTACTGTTGGGAAAAAGTGAGATGACAGATTGACATGGTTTAAGTCCCAGCATGCCCAGTGTACTGTGTGTGAAAACTCTCGCCTTATCAGTTGACTGGCAACAGAAACGTCAGTCTGAGAAAAATAAGCTCTCTCTTCAGCATCCTTCCATACCAATACTTTTTGAATAGATATCAAAGTGGTCATCCTACTGGACTTTTTCTAATTTGCTAACTGCGTCCAGACCACTCACGTTACAATATATTAGTCATACACGTTTCCCATGTCTTTCCTAAGTTGTGATGTGTTATGGATGAAAATGTGCACAAATACCAGTGGGGATTTAGATTATTTGCCCTGTTAATCATGGCAGGTTTAACACTAACTGACACAAAGCATCCATTATTCTAAATACAGGCTAATTTACAAGCTAGCGCTGCTGAAACGCAGTCTGAGCACAGATTATACAAGATGGCCTTTAGTTTAGTTCAGCCAGGAAAGGGGTTTAAGAGATTAAAGTATATGGATAAGTAGTGTTTGTGTTCGTAACTGGTTACATTGTGTCTTACAGGACCGGGCCTTGCTTTCATCGCCTACCCAAAAGCTGTGACCATGATGCCTCTGTCTCCCCTGTGGGCGTGTCTGTTCTTCTTGATGCTCATCTTCCTGGGGCTGGACAGCCAGGTCAGGAAATAAACCACATTGCGTGTCATGGGAACACGTCTTTGGACCGCTAAGCAAGAGGATGCTTTGGTTTCTCATTTCCTAATTGTGTCTTCAGCCCTCCGACACAATGGCTTCAAAAGTGTTGGCCAGGACTTGCTGGAGGGTTTTAACATATGTACATGTTGGGGAAAAAGTTCTGTATATATATTCACACCAGTCAAATTAATCACTGTACTGGTTTTGGTACACCTGTAGAGCACTAGTTTAAGAGCACATGCAATTGTGTCAACATATCTTAAAAACATTTGGTACCACTTTATTTTGATTGTCCAATGTTGACACTCAACTTGATATCAGACTTGATATCAACTGAATATCAGAGAGTTGAGATACAGCAGTCCGTATACTTTGCTGAGTGTCAATAGAGTGTTTCTTCAGTTTGTGGACAATCACAATCATGCAATTGACTTTAAATTAACACTGAACTGATATTCAATTGATATCAGTTGATATCAAGTTGAGTCTCAATGTTGGACACTCAAAATAAAGTGTTACCAAACATTTCAATTCCAAATCTGAACCTATGTCCCCTGAACATTTACTTACTAGTCCATGGTTGTGGGGTTTATTTCTGTTGATGAGAGGCCAATGAAAGGGATTAATTTACAGATAAACAGATTTTTTTTTAAACTGAAAAGTCGAATGGCCCTCTCAGTATCACAGATAAGAATGCACAGTTTTCTCTCAGGTTCCACTTGTTCACCTAGATTCAAAGCAGTTCAGGTGATGGAACTTCAGGCTCAACAAGTTCCAGAATTTGCTGGAACAAACACTGGAGTCCAGTTTGCTTACTATAATTAAACAACATCACACAAGAGTGAGTGCTGTTATACTGTATATCAGCACGGCTGTGATTTGGTCGAGGATAATCACAGCCGTGCTGATATACAGTATAACAGCACAACCTCAAGTGTGATATTGCTTTTATACAACGGTTCTTCTAGACTATAAAATATCTATCAAGTAATGATTGAGACAATTATGATTTAGTTGTTTATTTGTTGTTAAATATAACTTCAGAATTACATAAAAAAATGTTTTTCAACAATGTAACTCAGGAAGTTAACATCATTCATTAGAGCTATGAGGCGAGACACCATTATTTGAGGATAACCCTTATGGATCATTATAGATGTGCTACTAGTAAAACTGGTCTTGCTCCTAATATCTGTTTCCTACATTGCAGATGTGTAGCCTACTAATTACCAGCTGCTACATTTACCTAAACTTATTAGCCAGCTACTAAGACAGATCATTAGTTTTGTCATGAAATGATACCAACAAACCACTGAGTCAGTTTCAGCAGCAACTTCCCCTGTTGAAAAAAACCTAGAAACCATAAGGACATTTTTCTAATGGGTTCCATCACATACCATCAGGTTTACCATAAAATACCATCACAAACCATTAGATACCAGTAGGATAAAATTGGATCACCATCAATGACCATTAGATTTCCATTAAAACACCGTACACACCAGTAGATCACTAGTAGAGACCGCTAAGCACCATTAGAAAACATTAGAAATTCTCTAATGGTTTGTAATTATTTATTTTTTCAGCAGATATCCACCGTGTCTGCGTTTTAATTTTCTCGTCAGAAAAAGAATAACGTTATAATAACACAGACACGGCAATTCGGAATCGGGATGATCCATGCAGGGAAGTTGCCATTTCCGTGAAACTCCGACTCTATGTCAGTTGTTAGTTGATAAACTATTGTTTAATGACAAAACGAATCATCTGTGTTAGTAGCTGGCTAATAGGTTTAGTAGCTGGTATTGTCCAGTATTGCTTAGTAAATGCTACCACAACATCATATAATTCACAGTGTCTCAACTACAGTAACTTGAGTAACTTGCTCGTTCCTCTAACTAACGTTGTTTGAATCACAGAGTCAAGGGCTTTTTACATGGGAAGCGGCAGTCGCTTGGTCTCCATTCATATCAGAACTCATGGAATGCATCTCCGCCATTCCGGTCTGAACTAACTGTTGTATAACAATGTTTGTGATTTTACGGAACCCAACTGCCAGCTTCATCGTTAAAGGCCTTACTGGACTTGAGAGCAATGAGACAAGTTGAACTCCATCCATCCTGATGTTTGTCTCATACCTGCGCCTCCTATGTTGTTTGCAGTTTGTGTGTGTGGAGAGCTTGGTGACTGCCGTTGTGGACATGTACCCTCAGACCTTCAGAAGGGGTTACCGCAGGGAGCTGCTCATCCTCATGCTGTCAATAGTCTCCTTCTTCCTAGGACTCATTATGCTAACAGAGGTGAGGATACTGCTTGTGTCTCCCCCTTGGGACATGTGGAGTACTTTAACAATGCATTTACTCATACAGTATATATCTGCTACACTGTTGCGCTCTCTCTCAGTCATTTTTGGCTTTGCAAAAGTTTCACATACTTAAATATGTTTGACCAATAGCATATTCAGAATTCCCCAAAGTGAAATACTACTCATTTTACTTTGAGATAATTCCCCTAGGACTTGTTAACATACGCCATTTATCAATAATTTTAAGGTCATTATAGTCAATTTTGTGATGTTCTGTCTGTTCTGTCTCAGTTGAATTTTTGTTTTCTCAGATGAACCAATGAGTTCATAGAACTGAACTTCACTGAAAGTTACTGAAAGTCCTGGGTCATCTTATTCTTTACACCTACAGTTGAGGGCATTGATGCATGCACAGGGCATACCGTGGAATTCCCCTAATCATTCCATGTCAGTTTGGATAAAACATGCACCAAGTTCTTGAGGCAATGTGTCAAAAATGTATAATAAACTACTGGAAAAACTCTACTGTGGCAGAGAGAGCAGGACAGTTATGGGATTCATTGATCCAAATTGGAATACAATATCGTCAAATCTAATTCTCACATCCAAGATTCTTGCACACCAAATTATTTACTTCAAATTCATCCAAAAGGCATAATGCTACACCAAATTGACACTATCAGATGAGACTGATCAAAACTTATCACTGGACATTTTGTATCAGCAAAATTCCTGGGAGGTTGCGACTGTCTTACTATTGCTATTCTTTGGAGTTACGTGAATACGTCCCTCAGTAATATCACTGACTTTTAATTTGATCCTAATCCCTGCCTATGCCCACTGAATGATGATTCTGCATTAGCACTAAATCTTACTAAACATAAATTGATATTTGCTGGCTTCAGCTCAATCTTACAACTTTGGTTTACACCAGACTGCTATTTACTCAGTAGACATACAATCATGAACATACCACCACTAAACTGAATAAGGCTCATCCTGCAACAATACAGGCTTTGATTTCCTGCTATTATACCTCTGTTATTGGGATGGTGTGCACTGCAAATATTGCATAGGGACTGTTTGAACATTATAAAATAGACTGGAGAATTGCATTCATTGATTTGTATTTATATTAAAATGAATGTGCATTATGTAAAGATTGCCCAACATTTTAAACATGAATATGATCATTTATTTTAGAGACACTTTTAAGTCCTATTTACTAATAGGCTTCTTTCAGATATATTTGTTTTTCTCATAAAAGAAAGGGGGGTAAATATGGTATTTCATGTCCCCCAAAAGATCAATACATGCACGGGTGGGAGGGTCACATGTAGTTTGCCTCACTGGCACTGGAGACTAAAAGCCACAGGAGAACAATCCCACACTCCTGGCATGTGTCTTATGTGCTACATGCTCTTACGCCACTGAGGAGTGTAAAAATAGGCTCTGCATATTAGAGGTTTTCTCAGGCTGAGAAGCTCAGTCAGGTGAAGAGCAATAGGGCTTGTCATGAATAAATCTCTTGCGCAGGTGTCTGTGGAATTACAGAATAGCTCAAACAGTAATTTGCTATGGCTGTTGGTTTTATATTGCTCGTATTTTAGAAATGAAATGCTATCAGTTCAGGCTGCCCACTCCGAGCCCTCTACTTTGTTGTGAAGGAAGCTTCAGTTAAGTGTAGCCACAGCTGAACTAGCAAGGGCATCCTTTTGCCTTTTCTAAAATAACTTGCTACTTCTGTTCATTTCTGTAGCTGACCTGGGTCAAGTGTTTTCAGTGGTTGTATACTTAAGCAATCCAGTCACTTGATGTGCAATAATTTCTGTTAATGTTATCTGGATGATTCCATCTGTTCGAAATGCAAGCCAGCCATATAATAGAGCAGACTAAGGACGTATGATGTCATTTCCCTAGCAACAGTCAAATAAACCAATCATTTTTGTATTGTTCAGCAATCAAACCGTTTATACTATTTTTAAAGGTGTATTTGAAAAATGACAGATGAACGGTTAGAAATTTCATACTGCATGTCCATAACATTATTTAAACCTGCTAAAACACATTTGTTTGGCATTATTGTTGCTATCACAATTAAGTATTTTATTTCCTTATTTTCTGTCAGGGTGGGATGTACGTTTTCCAGCTGTTTGACTCGTATGCAGCGAGTGGAATGTGTTTGCTGTTTGTGGCTATCTTTGAGTCAATATGTATTGGTTGGGTTTATGGTAAGTATTTTAAATATTTTAAAATATTTAAGTGTGTAATTTAACAATCAACCTTTGAACTCTTTACACAATATTGAAACACTAATTTAACGTTAATTTAAATTCAATGTGTATTAGAACATGGATGTATTTTTCTCTTGAGCCATAAAAAATAAAAATATAGTTTCTTCAGAATGGCATTATTGTTGCTACCATGCCACCTGCTGGAGACGACATACTAGCACATGGTTTTTGTGTTCCAGAGAAATAGGTGAAATCAGCCTAGCCATTAGTAGAGTGTTTAAACAATTTCTTTCATTAAATGTAAGGATTCCATTATCCTTATTGTGGCACTACTGTTGGGCCTGTATTGAAGTTGACTATGTCCTTGATGGTTCTCAGTTTCATGGTAATCTTGCATTTCCACAGGCAGTGACAGATTCTATGCTAACATAGAGGACATGATTGGTTACAAACCTGTCTTCTTCATCAAGTGGTGTTGGATGTTCCTGACTCCTGGAATCTGTGCTGTGAGTTAAAACCATAGTGGAAAATATTTTCAGAAATACAATGTAGTGAAATGTCATGGATGCACATTGGTGTATATTTATGAGCAGGCTAACATGTAATTATGTGTGCAGATTTGCTAACCTATGCTTTGTTTGTGCAGGAGGCAAATCTTGTAGAGCAGAGATACCACCTCAACTCCTGGAGGGCCACAGTGTACAGTACCAGTCAAAAGTTTGGACACACCTACTCATAGAAGGTTTTTTTTTCCGTTATTTTTACTGTTTTCCACATTTTGGAATAGTAAAGACATCAAAACTATGAGATAACACAAATTAAATTATGCAAAAACCAAAAAAGGGTTAAACAAATAAAAAAAAGTATTATATTTTAGATTCTTCAAAGTAGCCACCCTTTGCCTTGATAACGGCTTTGCACATTCTTGCCATTCTCACAGGTAAAAAGGTGATGCCATCATGACTGTATAAAAGGATATCAAAAGACTCCTGATATCTTATTTTCAGGTACTCTTAGAAGCGATACTATAACCTCTGCATTTGAATGGATCTCTATGGGAATTGGGGGGTGGGACTAGATTTAGCTTTAAATTACACTGGAACAGTGTGGAACACATGGTTGGCTAAATGGCTCTAAGTCATCAAGGGTCTGACGTATCAAACAAGCCTTAAACCATCACTCTGCTGCCAGATATGCAGTAGATATGGATGGATCACTTGAAGGGTTGTTTCTCCTGACAAATTTTCCTATTGAACTCTATGGAAAAATAAGTCAGGAGAAGAAGCCCTTCAAGTTATCCATCCATATCTACTGTATTTCTGGCAGCAGAGTGATGGTTTAAGGCTTGTTTGATACGTCAGACCCTTGATGACTTAGAGCCATTTAGCCAACCATGTGTTCCACACTGTTCCAGTGTAATTTAAAGCTAAATCTAATCCCACCCCCCAATTCCCATAGAGATCCATTCAAATGCAGAGGTTATAGTATCGCTTCTAAGAGTACCTGGAAATAAGATATCAGGAGTCTTTTGATATTCTTTTATGCAGTCATGATGGCATCACCTTTTTACCTGTGGAATACCTGTTTACCACATAAGTTGTTTGAGAGAATGGCAAGAATGTGCAAAGCCGTTGTCAAGGCAAAGGGTGGCTACTTTGAAGAATCTAAAATATAAGACTTTTTTTTATTTGTTTAACCCTTTTTTGGTTTTTGCATAATTTAATTTGTGTTATCTCATAGTTTTGATGTCTTTACTATTCCAAAATGTGGAAAACAGTAAAAATAACGGGAAAAAACCTTCTATGAGTAGGTGTGTCCAAACTTTTGACTGGTCCTGTATGTAGATGTTTGCGGCTTCCTTTCAATCAGCATTTTAGGCCTTGGGAAACAAGCAAGGTGTATGGGCTCTGTGGAAGCCAAGCAATTAAATTAAGCATTTAAATGCTGAAATACACTGAAAGCCAGAAGAAACTGTGACCGCCCAGGACTGGAGTTTGGGATGCTCTTTGTAGAGTTTGCGATTCTGGGATCAGGTTTAAAATCGCTTGTATTTACTCCCTCATTCTTACACCTTCAGGCGATCTTCCTTTTCTTCTTGATCAAGTACAAGCCCCTGAAATACAACAATGTGTACACTTACCCAGACTGGGGTTATGGGATTGGTTGGATGATGGCTCTCTCATCCATGGTCTGCATACCTTTGGGGCTCATCATTCAGATCTGGAAAACAGAAGGCACATTTTCAGAGGTACAGAAGAGTGCATTCCTTTACACATGCTGGTCTTGTTCTCATCATAAGCTGTTATTTGTAAACTTCTCTATTTGGAACTGTTTTATTTCCATGTGAAATGCTCTGTTGCTAGTCACTTTGGCTAAAAGCACCTGCTAAGTGACTAAATTGTAATTGTAATGGGCGTCCGCCCCTTCTTGTTTTGGATGGATCCTGGTACTGTAGCTCATAACAAAAGCACACCATGTATGTGGACTAGCCACAGCACTCCTCAGCTCCTAGAACCTGGATTTATTCCATGAAAATGATGCTTGTGGATCATTTATATTTGTTCATACTTTCTGAGCTGCCTGCAACAAGCCACATCATCTAATGTGTAGTACTGACAGTACAATTTTGAGTATGTCCAACATGTTAAAGGGATAGTTTGGAATTTTGGACATAATGTCTCAGTTACGACTTACCCATGATGTAGTTGATTGATGGAAACCATTTTCAGCTAATTCCATGCTGTCCCTTCTTTTGGACATACACACATTGCTAATGCTAGCGCAACTCTAAGGTAACCGGTAGCATCCACTACCAAACACACTTAAACACTCCACAGTGCACCCAAAGCAAATAAAATACGACGACAGTCTATCTGGGTTATTTTGAGTGTTTATACCATAATTTTTTAAGTCAAACTATCGTTGAATCCTTTACTTTGTGCTGACCTAGATTCTCTGTGGAAGTACGGCGGCATAATTCCACAGAGAATATAGGTCAGCACAAAGTAAAGGATTCAACGATAGTTTGTCCAAAAGAAGGGACAGCATGGAATTAGCTGAAAATGGTTTCCATCAATCAACTACATCATGGGTAAGTCGTAATTGAGACATTATGTCCAAAATTCCAAACTATCCCTTTAATAAACTACAAGCCCTAAGGTTTTTACTTCTTTTTTTGCATTCAGTGAACACTGTGAAATATTTTAGGAAATGAAGGGGTGGTTTTATGTCATTGCATGATTTTTAGTTAAAGCTGGAGTACACAACTTTTTCCCAACGGTCTCATTTGTTGTCAAAACATTTCACATCCCTTGGCCCATCGTGCAGAGAAAGAGACACACTGTTCCACAGACTTTGTTGTGAACGTGAAATTGCAGGATTACAGACTGGCTAACATTATATAACATTACATAATATAGCTAACATTACAGTAAAAACATCAGCTAAAAGTCCAGGTAAAACAACGGAATCTTTTCTGTTGTTGCAGAGTTGTTGCATAACACCAAGTTAGTGTACTGTTAGTCTGAACCAGGCATTATCTCGCTACAGCTGGTATGTATGGTAACTTATTGCCGAGTAGCCAGTTCTAGCTAACGCGATTTATACGACATAACATTAGCAAACATTTCATTCTTCCAAGAACTAGCCGCCGAATAAAGTAATGTTATCAATAATAGCAACCTAGTAGCAACTATTCATTATAGGTAATTACAGTTGGCTAGAAAGCAGAACAACCAGGTAAATTAGTGTTGAAACTTTTGACCTTCCTGTCTAGTAGAATATGGGAGCTCCATGTCTGTCTTTAAACCAATCCGCTCCCAAGCAACCTTCTAAAATGAGCATCTATGTTTACTCCAGTTTTCGAGCGAGCTTTATCCAATTCCCTTTTCTCTTTCTTCGCGTGAAATAGTGCCGGCGTAACAGGTCGTTCTGAAATTTCTACCTGGTGAACTGGCAAGGTCAATATCATTGTTGATTGGTTTGCGATGTGAACCGGCCTATCTCTTCGATTTATTGGATTTATGTCATAAGCCACTTTTTAAAAAAAACAAAATTCAGGCCGAATCGCTGGTTTTATAATGCAGAATTTGAGGGTATAAACAGAGTGTATTGGGCTGGATCTCTCTCAGAACAGTTGCTATGATCGCGACCAACGAAGCATGACCGTTCACCGATATTTAAAAAAGAGAGATCATTTATAAGCACCCAAGGTTTCGGGTGGATAAATATTTACAATTGTTTTTTTTCCACAACAGAGAATTAAGAAGTTGATCACACCTAGCCCAGACTTGAAGATGAGAGGTAAGCTGGGGGCCAGCTCAAGCCCCTACGCAGTAAATGACTGTGATGCCAAACTGAAAGGGGATGGCAACATTTCCACTATCACGGAAAAGGAAACACATTTTTAAACTGGCCGCCACCAATGCCGTCGTTGCAACAGCAAATCAGAAGTGAACAAATGACTTTGTGTTTTATTTTGTAAAAAAAAAAGAAAAAAAAAAGAAAAAGAAAAGATCAAAAACGCAATTAGGGGCTGGCTTGTTTTGCACAAACTTTATTAACGATAGATATACATTATGTGATGATTAAAAGTTACCTTTTAGTAATGTTATAGGTAAATACAGAATATGAAAGCGTTCAGTATGTCATAGCATCTAGTTTACATTTGTGACACCTAGTGAGCATTTACTGTTAGGATGATGCTGATGTGAAATGTGATGTACAACTTTTATACTTGGACTTGTATTTTTTTTTTGTTTTTGCAAAGTTCTGTATAGAGATGTATTCTAACCTGTAGATATACTCAGACCATTCCAAATTGTATTGTATGTCTACGGGTTGAGAGAGGGCCTTGTTCGAGCTGTGGGGAGACTGAAGGGCTGTTAGTGGTAGCCCTGAAGATCGTGTCCACCTCACAGCTTCCCTCGTTCTCACCATCTGCTCTGACTCGCAGGGCGAGTTTTTGGGGTGTCAATACAGGTTTTTTTTTTTTTTTTTTAAGTTGTTGTTTCTAAGACATGGAATCCTGTCATTTCACAGCGATTAAACTGAGTTTAATCGAATGTAACAGGGGCCATGTGATTTCAGCACTTTGCTTTACCGTTTTTGCTGTGAACGGAGACAGACGTTCTCGACGTCACCTTTCAAAAACTTTTCAGAACGCTTCTTCATCCCCCCCACTGTAAGATTTGTTCTCAGATGTACAATGTGACTCTTTCAGCGTAGTGATGTTAGACACGCGTAGATATTCGTACAGGGGGACTGCTGAGTGTGGTCGGTGGTGGTCTTTCAGCTTCGGGTCAGTCAGACTCCTTCCCTGGCACAGTGGTGGGGATCAGAGTGCTCTGAGCCAGACACTGGTGGGTGGTTGTGCACTGCAGTAAGGGCTGATTGAGCTGGTCTCACCCCCAGACTATTCCACACCCCCTATCAGTACGGAACTGCTCCTGCTACACAGTCGTGAATGTACTGTGAACTCTGTACACATGCATGCTCCTTTGGCGTGGTCTTCTCCATCGTGCATTATTACTAAAGTTTGTGCCAGTGCAAATTTAATAGCCACTAAACATTTAATGATAGATGTATATTTTTAAATCTTATTAGCCTTTGTGTACTATTTCTTGAGACAAGTGCGTTAAGAAGGAGAAAAGAAATCATGTTTCTGTGACGCATTTTGATATGTGGTACAACATTTTGTCCTTTTGAAGTTTTAGCAGTGTAATGGAAATGTTGTATGTACTGTTTTACACACATTTTTGTTATTCACAGGACACACGGTATTATTGTCTGCTTACGCATTTTTAAAAATAAATATAAAAAAATGAAAAAAGGTCAGTTTCTCTTGTTTGTACTGTATTAGAATGCATAAATACATTACATATATGTTATGAATTGTTCATTTTCACATACTGTACAGCACTTCACAAGTCTTGTCCTTTTTTTTTTTGGAACACCTGCTACTGGAGTATTTTTTTCAGCAATTCCAAGCTTACTTTTTCATAGGCTCTGAGGCATTGTTCCTCCATAATGCAGTACAAAGAATCAAAGAAATGTGCTTTGTAGTTTGATCAGCGTTATCAATGCTGCAGGCTAGCATTCCCCTCAAAATAGTTATGTGAAATTTCAGCAATGGAAAACTTCACCCTGAAGTCAATAAAAGGCATGGTTAATT
The DNA here is from genome assembly GCA_029718625.1 of Synaphobranchus kaupii. Taxonomy (NCBI): domain Eukaryota; kingdom Metazoa; phylum Chordata; class Actinopteri; order Anguilliformes; family Synaphobranchidae; genus Synaphobranchus; species Synaphobranchus kaupii. The sequence goes on from CM056380.1 coordinate 95,513,045, forward strand.
AGCAGCGTCACGTTGTAACGTGCATGAGCAGTGCTCTGAGGAACAACTCATATTGGCTTGTCATCGAAAATCCCACTGCTGCCAAAGATTATGACAAAATGAATTAGATTTTTTGCTTCCATTTTTACATAATAGAAAAAGACAAGGAGAAAGATGTGAGAATGCCCATATTGGGAATTTTCCAATTAGTTTTGAATTGTGCACAGCAGGTTTCACATACTGATTTTCTAAAGGGAGGTTAAAGCTGGAACAAGCTCTATTGGGTTGTGCTTTTGCCAGTGCACCATATACATGTACAGTTGAAGTCGGAAGTTTACATACACTTAGGTTGAAGTCATTAAAACTCATTTTTAACCACTCCACAGATTTCATGTTAGCAAACTAGTTAGGACATCTACTTTGTGCATGACACAAGTAATTTTTCCAACAATTGTTTACAGATTATTTCACTTTTAATTCACTATATAACAATTACAGCGGGTCAGACATACACTAAGTTCAGCGTGCCTTTAAACAGCTTGGGAAATTCCAGAAAATTATGTCATGGCTTCTGATAGGCTAATTGACATTATTTGAGTCAATTGGAGGTATACCTGTGGATGTATTTTAAGGCCTACCTTCGAACTCAGTGCCTCTTTGCTTGATGGGAAAATCAAAAGAAATCAGCTAAGATGTCAGAAAGAAAATTGTGGACCTCCACAAGTCTGGTTCATCCTTGGGAGCAATTTACAAATTCCTGAAGGTACCACGTTTGTCTGTACAAACAATAGTACGCAAGTATAAACACCATGGGACCACGCAGCTGTCATACCGCTCAGGAAGGAGACGCGTTCTGTCTCCTAGAGATGAACGTGCATTGGTGCGAAAAGTGCGAATCAATCCCAGAACAACAGCAAAGGACCTTGTGAAGATACTGGAGGGAACTTTTTACTATATCCCCAGTAAAACAAGTCCTATATCAACATAACCTGAAAGGCTGCTCAGCAAGGAAGAAGCCACTACTCTAAAACGGCCATAAAAAAGCCAGACTACAGTTTGCAACTGCACATGGGGACAAAGATCTTACTTTTTGGAGAAATGTCCTCTGGTCTGATGAAACAAAAATTGAACTGTTTGGCCATAATGACCATCGTTATGTTTGGAGGAAAAAGGGTGAGGCTTGCAAGCCGAAGAACACCATCCCAACCGTGAAGCACGGGGGTGGCAGCATCATGTTGTGGGGGTGCTTTGCTGCAGGAGGGACTGGTGGTGCACTTCATAAAATAGATGGCACCATGAGGAAGGAAAATTATGTGGATATATTGAAGCAACATCTCAGGACATCAGCCAGGAAGTTAAAGCTTGGTCGCAAATGGCTCTTCCAAATGGACAATGACCCAAAGCATACTTCCAATGTTGTGGTGAAATGGCTTAAGGACAACAAAGTCAAGGTATTTGAGTGGCCATCACAAAGTCCTGACCTCAATCCAATCGAAAATTTGTGGGCAGAAGTGAAAAAGCATGTGCGAGCAAGGAGGCCTACAAACCTGACAGGAGGAATAGGCCAAAATTCCAGCAACTCATTGTGAGAAGCTTGTGGAAGGCTACCCAAAACGTTTGACCCAAGTTAAACAATTTAAAGGCAATGCTGCCAAATACTAACAGAGTGTATGTAAACTTCTGACCCAATGGGAATGTGATGAAAGAAATAAAAGCTAAAATAAATAATTCTCTCTACTATTATTCTGACATTTCACATTCTTAAAATGAAGTCGTGATCCTAACTGACCTAAGACAGGCAATGTTTACTAGGATTAAATGTCAGGAATTGTGAAAAAACTTTAAATGTTTAAATGGATTTGGCTAAGGTGTACGACGTAAACTTTCGACTTCAACTGTATATATACAGTGATATTTGCATCTGTAATTGAAATGTAAAGCAGCATATGTTATTACATGAGACCCGGGATGTTTGACGAATATGGCTTTTTGTCTTGGTGTTTGCAAAGGGTATGCTGTTTTCACTGCTATTGCATGAAGCTATTGTCCTTTATCTCTTTCTTTTGTTGTGCTTTCACAGGGCTTTGCAAGCATATTTCAGTGCTGGAGAGAGGGATGATTCAGTCCTATGTAGCAACATGTGAAGTTATTCTGCAGTGTAATCAAAGTGAGGAAGCCGGATTCGAGGTGCCCAGATAGAATGGCAGAATTGCTAGCCAGTTCAAATGGAATGCAAATGACAGCCAGCTGAGCTGATAAGTGGTGTGCGGAGACCGGAGACAAAGCATAGCACTGTCAGGCCTGGCTCCCACACTCAAATTGCTTGAGAGTGTGATTGCCCTTGGGCCAAGCGTATACCAAAAAGAAAGAGGGGAAAATTGCAGTCTGGGGAATAGAATTTGCTAAGAATGTGCTATTTATAGGCATGGTTAGGCGTAAGATGATTTAAACAAGATTGGCATCTTGAAAACCATAGCAGCTCGGGAAAAAAAAAGGGGGCCGAAGGCTGAGAGAGACATCATGTGACCACTGGTTGGAAACGACAGCAATGTTGCAGAGTTGAATTCTCTGAGCTGCATTTGCCTTCATTTGCTATTCATAACTCCAGCCCTGAATATGTTTACAAGTATAATTAGAGTGCCTTGATATGAATTATTATCTTCATTGTTTATTGGCTTATGGTCACAGGAGCCCACCTTAATCTAGTTTGATTTATACAGCAAGATTTTTGCGGGAACAATTGAGGTCAAGTACCACCTTCAATAATGCAACAATGAACTCGCAGCCTCAGATCCAGTCTAGCTCTCAAACCGCGACATCACAGGCTGCCTACATTGCGCCACTGTGGTTTATTATTCTTTTAATCTTTTAAAATGATTTAGCCGACTTCTTTTGTTCTTTTTATTTTTGGGAAGAATCCCCCAAAGACAGTATTTTTTTAAACATTTTGCTTTGATTATGATATAATTATTCCTCATTTTTAATTACCAGAGATTTTTTTCTGAGCAGAGAGAACTGTGCCTGCTCTCTGGCCCCTTCTAGGTTCATGACCAGGAATACTGAATACTATGTATAATTAATCATAATGGTAATACTGGTGTACTTGTAATGACTGAATTGTATATACAGTTTCAATCAGTAGGTGTTTTCATGTCTTAAAATTAAACTGATCAAATTGCAATGCGTGTTTTTTTGATTTGGAAGCTCTTGCATTATTGTGTGGCTAAATTGCAAATAAGCTAACTATTTAGCTTACTTGATTGTCTCACTATAATTAGGGCAGGTGTTGACAATTAGCTATCTTGTTTTTGCACAATGACAGCATTGTCTGTACTTTTTGGCTTGGTCTCTTTGTCATTATTAGATAGCTGAAGTATACCCCTGGACAGTTTCAGAATTGCTCTTAATGTCAACAGAAGCGCATATAATGTGCTTTTCCCTGCTACCACTGGATTTAACTGTACCCAGTAGCTGAATAGAAACACAAGTTCATCTGAAGAACCCGGTTCGTAACTAAACAGCTATACGATCTGCGTACTCTTTTATAGTCACAGCTGTATCTGTGAATGTGAATCTTGACAATCCCAACTGTTTTATGCAACTCATGTCACATTTCCTGAGTCAAAGCCCTTTGAACCCGACTCTTCTCTCATTCACAGCCTAATGTTTTGCTTACATTCGTCATTCGTCTGTGCAACCTAATAATAAAGACTTATTTACCAGACACAAGTTATAAACATGTATTTGGTGCACTGGCATATCCATGGTCTTATCATTATTTGTTTATTTATTTTGCTGAACTTGGCGCTGAATTGCCAGCAGTGATGTCATCGACCGTTGGCCACAACAGCAGGATGAGACATGGCGTACGTCCCGATATTCTTCACTCCTCACCTCCTTTCCTCCACTCGTCTCCTACTCGGAAATATGCAAAACTGCATGTACGTTTCAAGTACAAGTAGTTGCATGTACAGTGTACAATGTACCTGGCATTGCAGTTTGCGTCGAGACATTAATTAATATGTACCAATTAACATGTATTTAATATGTAATCAGCAACATTAGATTAGGACACAAAGGTTTCTGGGGCACGGAGGTGGTAGTGGAGGAAAGGAGGATGCATTTTTCAAGCATTGAGACGCATCCCCAGTTTAGCTGCTTCAGTTCCCATTGAAGGTACGCTTGTAGCTGCAGTGGCCTTATCTGATCCCTCTCATGTTTGAATGATATGCATTGAAAGATGATGGCTTGTCTAAGGCTTGGATACTTCTTGCTATAATCTAACTGTGAGGATAGGATTTAAAAACATTATGTGTCCTTGAAAATAACCACCGAATTCAGCCATTTGACCAAATGCAAAAGGTGCCAGAGGGTTCAATAATGCATTGAATAGACTTATGACTCCAAGTTATTATGGAATTGATCAGCAGGGGGCAGCAGATTCAAAATATGAAATAGTTTTGTGCAGAAAACTGATTCCTGCAGGCATGCTGATAGAGCCTGGAGAGGCAACATCAAAAGAACGTCTGCAATGTTATTTTCTGGGAACATTTAGGCATTTCATTTTACAGCAAAGGCTAAAGGAACGCCCCCCCCCCCCCCCCATCTTCAAACAACTGAAATCATAAGAATATTTCAAAGACACACCACAGCGCACTATTTAGAGTCTTGTGATGGGTTGCTATAGAAACTCCAGTCTGTAGTAGCAGGTAGAAAATGCTGATGAAAGAACAAAACACTTGAGTCCAAATATGCTGGCCAAATTTAGGCTTCCCAGCTATTTATATTCTCATCCCGTGTCTGATATTATGAGAATGCCTTTTCAAGAAATGCACACATATCGACAGTCCATGGGAAACAATGTACACGATCATACTGTAGCAACACATTCTATTCACAGAGGCAAATTCTTATACCATCCAAATGTATTGTACTGGTGTAAGCCCATTATACTGCAGATATAAAATACATACCATTAATCATTCAGTCAAATCTCATGCTGTCTAAATTAATATGTTGCACATTTTCCACATTTTGGTCATTCTGTGCGTGTATTCAGGTTTCCTTTAGACATCATTTTACAGCGAATATAATCACCAGCTCCGGTTTCTATAGTAACTGAACAATACTGGGGAATGGGGTAAGAAGGCAATCTAGCATATAATGAGAAAACGGAACACAAAGAAAATAGCTGCGACCTCGTCCTAAAAGCGGCTGGTGGAAAATATTAAGATCGAGAGACCAACTGAGAATTAAATGATTGTATTTTTTTATTGCTTATTTTGGAGTGAGGTCGGTAGAGAGAATCAAAAAATGTGTTTATTGAAAAAAAAAGAAGAAAAGTCTTATTTGTGAGCGAGACATTGACCTCACCCTACATTTAGTGGCTTTTTTCAATGGCTTATCTGCTGTAGTCCCACACGACCTCTCCTTCATTAGAATCTCTATTTAATCAGTTAAACAAATAGAGACATTTCTCAGAGCCTTTGGGCTCAACATTTGCATCCTGATGTGAAATTGCTGTTGAAGGTGCAGTGTTTTTTCCCGCCCGTTGGCTGGTACTGGGTGGGGGCTGTGATGTCTGGAAGGCATCTGCACCTCCTTCCTCCTTCTTCAGAGCACTTAGTTTCATGGGTCAAAGGAAGAGGACCCTGCGGACATGTCTTTCTGTGGCGCTATTTTCTGCAGCATTATTAACACAGAGAAGTGAGCTGCTCTAAAAGAAAATTATTATTATTATTTTATTTTTTTTAAAAGGTGAAAAGAATTTCAAAATAACAAAAATCAAATCTATCAACTTTTCATATGACACGTTGATCATATCATTGACATGGAAGAAACAAATGCCATGAAGGATTCGGACCTTGATGAGACAATGTTCCATAACAATAATGATAATAATAATATTTTGCCCGCCGTCAGACTTCTGATGCTCTGTCATTGTGAACAAGCCTGGGGGCTGAGACTAGGCCTTTGTGTGAAAATCATACATACTTTTGTGCTCATCTTTCATGAAGGGGGATTTCTTAGTGTGCATTTAAAGGAAATCGTAACAAGCTTTTCAGTATCATTATTATTATGAGTACAGTGACATAGATGTTACTGTATATTCAAGCCTGGTCTCTGTATATCCACTGTATGCCCACAGAACCACACATACTCAATTTGGCTGCACATCTTTTATACTTATCATAGTGTTAAGGGAAGCGCTGTGACAAGGGACCCACCAGAGCCTCTGTCTGACATGTAGTGAGTCAGTGTACATGTCTGTGTGCGCTAATTACCTTGTAAATTCTACTTTCATGGGCTTACTGTATGTCTTGTAATATGAATCAAATTTGAATTCCTAACAGCCTACTAATAGCCTATGAAAAAGAAGGCAGAGTAGAAATAGTGTAATATAATAGTAACAGTGTCGTGAGAGGCAGGCTTACTGTATCGACACAGCTAGTTTATTACCATTGCGTCATAAAGTGGAAAGTGTCGAGAGTCCAACACATTACGTGCTAATTGGATAAAATTAATTCCAAGGGTAGAGTGTAAATATATTACTGCAGAATGAAGGCCATGAGCAGCCATCTGTGTTACATGATACGCTGAGAGAAATTCCGCCCTTGGTATTAGTTTTTTCTGCAGACGTGGTTGATGTAAGCTCTACCTTTAGCTTAGTATGTGAGGAGACGTGTTTGTATCAGTGTGGGTTAACAGGCTCTGGCAGCAGCATGGTTTTGGTTGAGTTAATGACGACCGATGAAGGCTCTTCCTTCACAGTGTTACCATCCATCCCCGGTAGCAATGGCGGCCAGCCCTGACCGCACCCCCCTCATTTGAAGACCTGCACCACAACAGGACCACCATAGTCACCATACAGAGACACAGTGGTACATCACAATATTGGAGTAGTTTAATTACATTTTGCAGCAGTTTGCTGGTACTACATACAAATTTGTGTCGCAGTTGTAGTAGTTAATTACTTTTTTGTAATTTTGAGGTGTAGCTAACTACAGGAACTACCATCTACTTTTGGCCCTAAAATCTTTTTTTTCCAAACGCCTTTGACCAAATACCACCTCCTCTTTCTCTTTTCCCTTTAATCCTGATTGGTGAGAACCACGCTGCTCCACTACATTTGCTCACGGTCAACTGCCAATTCCCACACATTGCTGGTTCTCCCCATGTGCAAAAAGTGGCCATTGCTCACATACAGATCATATCTGGGGAACAACCATGGCCCTATTTAAGCAAATACTTCGCACCCTGATGAAGGCAGGGTACATTGAAGCAGGCATGTATTGATGACGTGTTGGTGCGCTTTTCTATTATGATATAGCCAAATAATAAAGGCTTTTTTTTAAATTTCACTGAGTGCCTGGAGTTTTGTTGTGCTGTCAGCCTCCTAATTAAAATTTTCTTCTTTGACAGCAGAAATGACTGACCCACAATATGTTTGGCATTTTAATAAAAGTCAACTGATTGTACCTTCCTGAGTCACTTACTTTTGTATTGTTTTTGTTATAATAAAAATTAGTATTACATTTTGATATGATATCATAATTTTGTAACAAAGTAGTTTGAACAACATTTTTTGAGGTATTGTATTTTCTCAAGCTACATTTCTCTTTAGGGTAGCTTGGCTATAGTTCAACTACTTTCAGTGTGAAGTAATTGGTAGTTTGTACCTCAACTCCACCCATTTTTATGTTAAGGATCTTGTGATGTCACGAACCCCCAGAAACCAGCGTATTGGTAAGCCTACACAGAAACACAGAAAACACCCATTTTGACTAAACATGAGATTTTCTGACAAAAACAGTTGTGTATGATCATAATATAACCCAAAACATCGGTGTTCAATGGGAAAAGTCGGTTTTTGACTGCAGTAGCACTTTAAAACTCATTTTTAACCACAACAGATTTCATGTTAGCAAACTATAGTGTTGGCAAGTCAGTTAGGACATCTACTTATGGCTTTAGAAATTTCTGATAGGCTAATTGACATTATTTGAGTCAATTGGAGGTGTACCTGTGGAAGTATTTTAAGGCCTACCTTCAAACTCAGTGCCTCTTTATTTGACATCACGGGAAAATCTAAAGAAATCAGCCAAGACCTCAGAAAGAAAATTGTGGACCTCCACAAGTCTGGTTCATCCTTGGAAGCAATTTCCAAACGCCTGAAGGTACCACATTCGTCTGTACAAACAATAGTATACAAGTATAAACACCATGGGACCACGCAACAGTCATACCGAAGGAGACGCGTTCTGTCTCCTACAGAAGAACGTGCTTTGGTGCGAAAAGTGCAAATCAATCCCAGAACAACAGCAAAGGACCTTGTGAAGATGCTGGAGGGAACAGGTACAAAAGTATCTATATCCACAGTAAAACAAGTCCTATATCGACATAACCTGAAAGGCTGCTCAGCAAGGAAGAAGCCGCTACTCCAAAACCGCCATAAAAAAGCCAGACTACAGTTTGCAACTGTACATCTTACAAAGATCTTACTTTTTGGAGAAATGTCCTCTGGTCTGATGAAACAAAAATTTAACCATAATGACCATCGTTATGTTTGGAGGAAAAAGGGTGAGGCTTGCAAGCCAAAGAACACCATCCCAACCGTGAAGCACGGGGGTGGCAGCATCATGTTGTGGGGGTGCTTTGCTGCAGGAGGGACTGGTGGTGCACTTCATAAAATAGATGGCATCATGAGGAAGGAAAATTATGTGGATATATTGAAGCAACATCTCAGGACATCAGCCAGGAAGTTAAAGCTTGGTCGCAAATGGCTCTTCCAAATGGACAATGACCCAAAGCATACTTCCAATGTTGTGGTGAAATGGCTTAAGGACAACAAAGTCAAGGTATTTGAGTGGCCATCACAAAGTCCTGACCTCAATCCAATCGAAAATTTGTGGCAGAAGTGAAAAAGCGTGCGAGCACGGAGGCCTACAAACCTGACAGGAGGAATAGGCCAAAATTCCAGCAACTCATTGTGAGAAGCTTGTGGAAGGCTACCCAAAACGTTTGACCCAAGTTAAACAATTTAAAGGCCTGGTGCACTTCATAAAATAGATGACATCATGAGGAAGGAAAATTATGTGGATATATTGAAGTGACATCTCACATTAAAGGCAACGCTACCAAATACTAACAGAGTGTATGTAAACTTCTGACCCACTGGGAATGTGATGAAAGAAATAAAAGCTGAAATAAATCATTCTCTCTACTATTATTCTGACATTTCACATTCTTAAAATAAAGT
>CM056380.1:96182782-96238712 GCA_029718625.1 Synaphobranchus kaupii
GCTGTATAATCAGTGGCACACTGCATACCTCTGTTATCAGTACTGTTCCGATTGCCCTCCTTCCATGAGATGTTTTACTCATTCATATATGACCTTCACACTCCCAAATACTGTGAAGCATGCACCCAGCTATGCCAAAGCCCCACAGCAAACTATTAATGTTACCCCATGTCTGACCCCTAGTTACTTCAGCAAATGGCATAACATAGCAGGAGGCTCTAACCTATCACCTTTCCCTTCATACACATACCAGCAAAGAGAGAAGCCATTGGAGGATACAGAGGATTTTGGAGAGGACCAATCAGATATTCACAAGTTCACAGATGTAAAACGTTTTTTGGATGCTGGGAGAGCTGTTATTACAGCAACAGTCCGAAACAGTAAGTTTAAAAAATTGGCCAATTTGTCAGGGATGGCTTACCACCACCACCACAATTCCTTACACTGCTTCATTTGTGGTAGCATCATGGCCATATTTCTTCATCACACATCTCATTTGCCCCACCCACAACCGCCAACCATTTACCAGCGGTTAACCTGAAATAGCCATGACCTGAGCAGGAGTCTTGCACCAATGCTGCATTATGAAAATCTTCTCAGAACCCCTTACTGCTGGTGGTCATTACTTTGCCTCGTTAAAAAGTCATGAGGTGCTGACTTTGTGTGTGTGTGTGTGTGTGTGTGTGTGTGTGCATGTCTGTTTGCGTGTGTGTGCATATTTTCATGAATCCACTGCACCCCATTGTTTGCATGCCTATACAAAGCATGTACACATAGTACCTTACATATACTTAACTTGCTGGAGACACTGTTGGAGAAAAGAACTGATCCCCCATCTTTCCGCAGAGGAAAGGGTCGGAGGTCTCAGAAAAATGTCATTCCCATTTGCAAGCCCTTGCAAATCCTTTCCAACCAGCAGGCAAATGACATGCAAATGACAAAGAGAGTGTGTGTGAGACAGCAGGAGGGGCCAATACAGCGCATAGTGAGTAATACTCAGAAAACAAGTCTCTCTAAGTCTAAATCATTCCAGATACAGAACACAACACTGACTGCGAAGAGAAACAAAATCTTGTTTATAAAGGCTTTCTTTTCACTCCAGCAGTGTGTGTTTTACTGTGTGTGTGTGTGTGTGTGTGTGTGTGTGTGTGTTTGTCTCCCCTAGAATCTCAAAATCTCAATTTCTCCAAGCAGAAGAGCAATTCTTGGAATCACAAACTATGACATCACAATGGAGTGGAACATTGGTGGCGGGGACAATGGCCCCCAGTTTGGAGGGAGGCCTGGACTTGACCTGCACAGAGGCTCCTCACAGTTGTGCTAACAAAGGGCCAGCGCAGCCTCTGAATGGCTGCTTTTACACCTCCCACTCCCTGTCTCCGCTGGCAGCCCGGCCTGCACAGTGGAACGCAGAGTGGGAGGTGGAGGAGGAGACCACGCGGTAAGGGATAGCTCTCCCGTCTGGGAAACAAAGGGCAGGCGCTGATGGCTGGCTGCTCCATACCGACCCACAGTTACCACTGCACTGACCTTCCTGGCACTCACAATCTGCATTCACCCCCCCCCCCCCCCCCCCCCTCCCCCCAGTCTCCTTACTCTACAGGCTGCCCTGCATATCTATAAAAACTCCATACTCACAAGTCTGACGTGCGCTACGGCTGTGCCAAGCCAATTCTCCTAGCAGTGCCACCCCCTGCAAACGCTCATAAACGTTTACTACGCTCCGAGGTGGTAACGGCTCCGCGCAAGGTTGAGACGTAGACGTCAGAGCGAGGAGGTCAGTGAACATTTCGAAAGAATGTGTATTTAAGAATTGGGAATAGAGGTCGAATTGTCTTGAGAGCTGACTATAAACGATGGCACACCTGCTCAGGAGGACGAGACAGGTGCACGCGCGACGCAGAGAAACATGAGACTGTTCAAACAGATCCCCAGCGAGATCAGGATGAAGATGAGAGCTCTGAATAAATACAGGGGGGATATGTACCGGACCAGAGACCAATCCGCGCAAACACTGTAGAGATGGACAGCAGTATCCATTACCACTCTCGTTCAGTTAATCCTTTCAAAGAGTCAAGCCGTTAGAGCTCCACATGCTTTGAAATCAAGGTCCCTAATTGTCATGAACAATGGCCTCCATGTTTTTGTTCATGTAGCTGTTGTCCCCACTCCCCACGACTCCCCAGCCCTCCTCTGTGAACCTCTAACTGGACAAAACTGATCCCAGAACTGTGTAGGTCAGTCGGTGTGTGCGTGTGTGTGTGTGTGTGTGTGTGTGTGTTCGGTGGGGTGGGGGGGGGGGGCACCATCACTTACCCCTCAGAGATTTCTGATAGGTGATATTCAATATACATATTCTGATAGGCGCTCTGTGACGACAGACATTTTTTTACAGTACCGTATGAAATGAAGTACATTTTTTAATTGATTAGATTCAATTACAGTATCGTACATTTTTAAAAGATTATTTTGTCTTGCCGATTCCTGGGAACAGGGGAAGTGAGCCCAGTCTTTCTCTGTCCTTCTATCCTCTTTCTGTACCTTGCCTGTACGAGCTCTTTTTCCTCCCGCCCTCTCACATCTGTCCTTCTCTCTCACATAATCACATGTACTTTTCTCTTCTTTTTTTCTCCTAATCCCCATCGGCAAACCCTCCTCCCCCTTTCCCCTGGTGTAGTGCAAGGTGTGTCTGCACTGTAGAGGGCTATGCTGGAGCACAGACAGGTTGGGTCCCCAGCTGCCTAGGGGATCTTTGTGATGCAGCACTGTAATTACCCCCTTTGCTGGGTCACTATGGGGGAGGAACAGAGTACCTGTAAATGGGCGGAGCCGCCCAGGAGAGAGCAGGACCACTGGGAAATGCACTGTCGTTGACCTTGGCTGGTGCTGGCAAGTTCTATGGAGACCCGAGTTTAAAATGAGAGAGGACTCACTGTTCAGTGAAGTGCGCCATGAGAAACTCCGCCCAAGAGGAAGTAAGTCCTGTTCATATGCACAGCTATGGGAAAGTTTACAGTGGATAATCTCTCATTAAGGAAAGTACACATATGATTACCAGCACCAAACACAACAGCTTATGGAAAATAAATTGCTTTAGTCTGTAAAATGCTACGTATTATTGGCCCTTGAAAATGCAATTTGGCTTTGTTTAAAAGTGATTTCTTTTAAAAACAAGAATCGTCATACAATGGGGTTTGTATATCTGTTTGTTTGGTTTAATTGATGCAGGACAGGTTCCCTGATTTATTTCTTTTTTAAATGTGAACTGTGGTATATAGTGGGCTCAGAGAAGGTCGATCAATCCAGATGATTTAAAGTTGAATGCATAAGCAATACTTAAGCAGGGTATCATTTGGAAAATCCAGGTTCCGTGTACCTGCTGAACCCAGCTGTTCAGAAATTGGATTTTGACTAAAAGAGAGTTTTATATTTTGTAATATATCCATGATATTTCCATAATTTTGGGGGGAAATTCCATGGAGAGTCAAAGCAGATACAACTTTAATGCAAGACACTCTCCATATAATTTGCTTACCAAAACCAGATGCAGATGCTCCCAGTGAAACGCAAATAGATATTTATGAGAATGTTTTTGTTCTAACAAAACTGGCAATCGGTTCAATCCTATTTCAATGTTATGCATTTCACAAGTAAAACTGAAGAGATCTGACAAATTACAATGAACAGTTTTAAAGGAAAAACCCGAAGGTCACAGAGCGACCCCAAGTGGAAAATACAGAAATTACAGAGGCATGCAGTGAAAATATACACATGATGGTGAACGTGGGTGTGTTAGGAAGGCACATAGGAACTGCGATCATACAGCAGTATTATAGACTTTGGTGAATTAGCTTAATCTCACACTGAAAAAAATAGAAAAATCCAACCTTTAATTGAAGTAAATTTATTCTGAGAAAAAAAAAAATCCCTCATCAAGAAATAATTATTTTTAACAACACCACGTGTGCAACAATTATTGGCACCCCTGCATTTAATACTTTGTACAACCTCCCTTTGCCAATAAAACAGCACTGAGTCTTCTCCTGTAACATGTAATCAGGTTAGAGAATACAGCGCAAGGAATCTGAGACCATTCCTCTTTACAGAATCTCTCCAGATCATCCTAGGTCCTCTCTTGTGCACTCTCCTCTTCAGCTCAGCCCACAGGTTTTCAATGGGGTTTAGGTCAGGGGACTGAGATGGCCATGGCAGAAGCTTGATTTTGTGTTCAGTTAACCATGTTTGTGTTGATTTGGACGTATGTTTTGGATAATTGTCCTGCTGGAAGATCCAACTACGAACCAGTTTTAGTTTGCTGGCAGAGGCAGCCAGATTCAGATTTAAAATTTCCTGGTATTTCATTGAGTTCATGATGCCATGTACCGTAACAAAGTTCCCAGGGCCTTTGGAGGAAAAATAACCCCACAACATCACGGAACCTCCACCATACTTAACAGTGGGGATCAGGTTATTTTCGGTAGAGCCATCCTTCTTTTTACGCCAAACCCACCTTGAGTATTAATTGCCGAAAAGCTCAATTTTCGTTTCATCTGACCATAGAACACGGTTCCAGTCAAAGTTCCAGTAGCATTTAACAAACTCCAGACACTTAATTTGTTGGCATGGAGGTGACGTCTAATGGTAGTTTTGGAGACTTGATGACCCCAAGATGCTACTTTCCTCTGTAATTCTCCAACAGTGATCCTTTGGGATTTTTGCCTCTCTTCCCATCCTCCTCACTGTGCGTGGGGGCAAAATAAACTTTCGTCCTCTTCAAGTTTGTAACAGTTCCAGTTGCTTTGAACTTTTTAAGTATTGCCCTAGAGATGGGCATTTTCTGGGGAGTAGCTATTTTTTTTATAGCCATTCCCTGACTTATGAAGCTCAACACACTTTTCCTTCATTTGATTTGTGTATTCACTTATCTTTCCCATGTTGAGGAATATGGGAATATGGCATCTGTGTCACCTCATATTTATACCCCAATGAAACAGGAAGTCATGCTGCTGCTTGAAAGTTCCATCACCATTTCTTGAGAATTGGGACAAATCATGTCCTGCCAAAAAAGCTTACAATTATTACTTCAAACGACAAATCCATTTTTTTCTGGTGAAAATTTACATTTATATGTTTTCTGTATGAAATAAACACTTTTTCACTTTCACTTTTTTAACTTCAATACCTGCCGAGGGCCAGGAAGCACCCTTGTCCCAGACAAGACTTGTCAGACAATGTCAAACACTTAAATTAAACCATCAAAACCTAAAACTAACAATTCCTACTGATAACATTTGTGTGAAAATTTACTCTAATAATCCTTTGTTTTAAAATATAATTTTTATGAAAATGTTGGTCCTTAAAAATTGTGTCCCAGATTTTTGTCAACAACATCAGATTTCTATAAAAATGTAATTCATTCATTCATCAAAAGGGTTAGCATTTTGTCTTTTTTAGTAGTTTAGTAGTTTTACAGAAGGTATCATGGTTACTTGTCCTCTGGTAAGTTTTCTATTTTCTTGTGATCAACATTGTCTCAAACATAACAGGCAAACTCCATCTCCCTTCTAAATCCAAACATAGTAAGAATTGTTGCTTCACTTGCATTAAGAAACCGCTTAGCACATGAGAAAGATAATGGCTATGGACAATGGCTATGCCGTGAAATTAAGATGATAAGATATTATTATTTTATCTGATGGAGTTGACGTCTATGCTGACGGAGGTCAATTATCTTTAGTAATTAAAATTAGCTATTTATTTTCAATGAAGTTATTTAAATACTATTAAAACATCAATACATTGCTTTTTCTAGCTAAAACATCTGCTTTAAAACTAGCTTTTTGCAATGAGAGTCCTGTGTGAATTTTAGGAATAGCAAAAAAGTGCTATTTAAGAAGAAATGGGAGAAAGAAATCACTGGGAGATTGCCCCTTTACATGGTTTAATAGCCAAGACTTTGATCTATGAAATTATATTTTTACTGCATAATTGAGTAAAAAAAAAAAAATCAAGGTTTTGTCCCAATTCTAAAGAATGGGAGAATTTTTCTGTTGAACTCTATGAAAAAATAAGTCAGGAGAAACAACCCTTAACCCATCCATATCTACTGCATATCTGGCATAAAATATAATTTAAAGATAAAATTAAAGATTATATTTTTCCCATATTTTGAGTCTAAGGTCACGCTGATAAAATACATTTTATTTGCTCATGTTTTCCAGGGTTGCCAAAAATTCTGGTGGGCACTGTTTGTAATTATTTATGTTTGTTAGCTAGCTATTTAAAGCTAGCAAACTAGTGACAAACTAGTGAGTTAAATCTTAAAATTAGCCAGGCTGAAGCGAATACAAAATATATCAATATAATTCAAGTTCGTGTTACTGGAGGCGTTAGGAACATCCTGTAGAGGTTTTCTGCTGTACAATGTTGCAATGTATCTGTTTCTGTGTCCGCCTGTCTGTGCAGTTGTCCTGAAAAATATTGCATGTATTTTTCCCATAGCTATATTTTACACCATCACCGTCACGTTAACACAGAAACAGTTGCGATGGAAACTGTAAACGGTGCGTTGGAATGTGTGAGTACGAGAGATTGCGCATGTGCGGCGTAACCAACGGGGGAGCGATAGAAAGCAAGGAGAAAGGTGAGTATACCCAGCGCGAGACAAGGAACCGTAGGAGAAGTTCAGGCCAATTGACAGCTGGTGTTGCGGTAATAAACTTAATAACTGTGGCATTAGGGAAAGGATCAAATCGACTCAACGCCTGGGAGCCTTACCTTTTCACTTGCAGAACTACGCTGCCTGTTTGTGTGCTGTTGACTGGAATGGTTGAAGCCGCACCACCTGCAAGAGCAATGAAATATCGGGATCCCAATGGTTGTTCAGAGCGCGTTTTTTGGAATAGCAGAGGGAGAACAGCATCAATTATGTAATATTGTGCATTTGTAACCTGTATAATAAGTGAGTGCATTATACATCATAGG
The DNA here is from genome assembly GCA_029718625.1 of Synaphobranchus kaupii. Lineage (NCBI taxonomy): Eukaryota > Metazoa > Chordata > Actinopteri > Anguilliformes > Synaphobranchidae > Synaphobranchus > Synaphobranchus kaupii. The sequence continues at coordinate 96,189,767 of CM056380.1, forward strand.
CCTATGTATATTGTGCATGTTATGTCTGTCGCTAATGTTTGCGGCAGTGTTGTATCTACTGTTGCTGTTGGTAATTTGGATTGTTTCATGTTGTTGTCAGGGGCATTGTTGTCACTGGGATTACAGAGATATTTATAGGAAAGCTAACCCTGCAGGAGTGTAACTCTGCCCTGCCTGAGGAATGACAGAGGTAGCAGGTGTGACACGTATATCCAAGATGTCTGTGGATTAGCAATATGACCCAGTTAACACACCAATCCATTCACAAAACACATTCTCTTGTGGTCTGTCTGTGTGCCTACTAATTGTGTACCATGCCTGTCTTTCCTGGCAGAATATGTACATGAGTGGATTTTGCATGTGTGTTTTTCTATGTGTGTGTTTGTTACTCTGTTCCTCCCCCATTGTAACATTGTAACCCAGCAGAGGTTAATTACAGTGCTCAGCACTCAGCAGACCCAACCTGTCTGTGCTACGATTTTATATATTTGGCTGCATTTCTTATGGTAGGTGATGCTGAGGAGACAGATGGATGGAACAACTGAATAACGGACAGAAAGACAGGAAGCTGGCCCCCCACACAGACACAGGGGCAAAGGGGAGGAGCAGGGGGGATAGGCGGAAGCAGGAGGGGTGCCGGGAGCCTGAGAGAGGGACCTCAGGACCTGGGCCGCATGGAGGCCCCGAAGCAGAGACAGGTGGTGCGTGAAGCGCAGCGTCATGAGGAGGAAGTGAGCAGTGACGTGTGGCAGCCACCCAGCACAAACAGCGGTGAGGCTGACCAACTGCCTGCATGTCTGTCTGCCTGTCTTCGTCTGAGCTGTCTATCTCTTGCCTGTCTATTTCATCTGTCTGCCTGTCTTCATCTGAGCTGTCTATCTCTCTGCCTGTCTATTTCATCTGTCTGCGTGTTTTCATCTGAGCTGTCTATCTCTCTGCCTGTCTATTTCATCTGTCTGCCTGTCTTCATCTGAGCTGTCTATCTCTCTGCCTGTCTATTTCATCTGTCTGCCTGTCTTCATCTGAGCTGTCTATCTCTCTGCCTGTCTATTTCATCTGTCTGCCTGTCTTTATCTGAGCTGTCTATCTCTCTGCCTGTCTATTTCATCTGTCTGCCTGTCTACATCTGAGCTGTCTATCTCTCTGCCTGTCTATTTCATCTGTCTGCCTGTCTTCATCTGAGCTGTCTATCTCTCTGCCTGTCTATTTCATCTGTCTGCCTGTCTTCATCTGAGCTGTCTATCTCTCTGCCTGTCTATTTCATCTGTCTGCCTATATTTGTCTCTATCTGACTTATCTTACATATATTACATCATCCATATACACTTGGGTTATATACACCTGATGTGGGTTAATCATATTTAAATATCTAAGGAAGCATTTAAAGGAAATGTCATATTGTTTACCGAATTGATTACATGAAAAATGCATCATGATTTGTATAATTAATTTTGGACCCAAACAGCATGCAGGAGTTGGCAGCATCCAATCGTGAGGGTTTGTTTTCAACCCATGATTGGGTGTTAAGAGTGACTGATAGCTTGAATAAGTGATGAAGGTCAGGTTTGAGAGTAATGTGCAGTACCTTAGTTAATGAATGAATGTGTGAATGCAGTCGGCGCAGTGTGTGAATATTTCATGTATTTTCTCATGTCAGGGGGTCAAATGTCAGGGGCTGGGTTACAGTCTCAACTCACTGAGGGCATTACCAATTAATGTTTCTGTCATGATATATTCAGGTCAAGTTCAGGTCTAACTAACGTTTATGCTGTGGGTGACAAAAGGATCAGTCAGGATGCTGTGGTCAGTGCTGGAAAGAGAAATAACTGCTGGGAGTTTGCCTTGCCTCTCTGGATTACACAGCACCCATGCCCTCACACCAAGGCTTTCCCCACCTCACCCTGTGATCAGCTCACAGCCTGTAAAATGTACTGACAGCACTCACAAACAGACACATACACATTGTATTGATGGCATAAGACACCCACGGAGTGAAATTTTTGTTGATAGTGTTAAAATGGGTGTGTAAGAGCAGACGTGTGATAGGAAAAATGTTTTAATTTGTTTGTGTGTGTGTGTGTGTGTGTGTGTGTGTGTGTGTGTGTGTGTGTGTGTGTGTGTGTGTGTGTGTGTGTGTGTGTGTGTGTGTGTGTGTGTGTGTGTCAGTACCATCTGCTGAGGGGAGGGGGCGCCGCAGTCTGCTCAACTTACCCGTCCTCAACCTGAACAGGCTGCGGACAGCCAAGGCGCTCGTGGACAAGGCCGTAAAGGTGAGGACATATATAAGGCCACACACCTCCTGTGTGGTGTCGAGTGAAGGAGGCCGTTCCCTCACGTCACCCCCCCTGCCCTCTCTCTCCGTCCCTCAGCTCCGGAAAGTGTTCTCCATCCACGGTCCGTATCCTGTGGTCCGCGCCGCCCTGCGGGCGAGAGGCTGGGTGGAGCATCGCATGCCCCGCCTGGGGCCGCTACGCAGACGTCGCCGCGGCGATGAGGATGGCGACAGGAACGACATGGACGACAGCGACGACAACGACGACGATGATGACGGTGAGGCTCTGGGTGAGAAGGGAGAGCAGAGATCTCAGATTGTGGACCTTTTCCTGTCTCACAGGATGTGCTCCCGCAAGCTTTCGACTGGATAACAAAGTTTGTACAGGAAGAGCATGTAATGGGAATAAGAAACAGTATGAGAAAAGACAGCGAGGAGAGCCAGGGCAATACATACAGTATTTACCAACCAGAGGCCTATATGTTTGGATATGACACTGGATGTACACAGGACCCAGTGTATGTGCAGTGGGCTACAGGGAATAACTAGCAGATATCTGGTCCACTCTCTGCCTTGAAAGACTCATTTTGAATCGACCCCCCTCAATTTTTCTCAGACAGTCCAGAGGAGGTGGAGAAAGAGGATGACCCATATAACATGTATGATCTCATGGTGAGTCGGCATGTTGTGTGTAGCCTACAGGAAATGTATCCTTTTTGATGCTGGCATCCTGTGGAGAGTGGATTCAGTTACCAGGAGATGCCACCCTTTAATATAACTGCACTTTTTATTATACCACTTTATCTCATTATCTCTCCTCCAACTCCTTCTCTCTTTCTTTCTCCTGACTCTCTTTCTTACATTTCCATTTAAAGGTCAATATTCAGGTTTCTATTGGCAAGACTCTATTGGCAAAGTCAGTGATTCCAAGCAACAAACAATAATAAAAAATATATTTTTATATATAATAAAAGGGGAAGAATTATTTATTTATTTTTTGTTTTGTTTGTCATTGTCTCAGTTTTTGTTATGTAATAATTGAAAAAATATTTAAATAAAATATATTTAAAAAATAAAAGAAAGAAGATGGTGAAGTTATATTTGTGTATTTTATCTTGTTTTCCCCGTGCAATTCCCTATCTGCGTTCTTGCTCCATGCCAATGAACCACCTTCAAGTCTCGCATGGTTCGGAATGAAATTACGTATTTCTATTGGACGACACGGAGAGACACCATTGACAATCGCACATTGAGGAAGGACCAGATGACCAATCATTTTGCAAGGGCGGGCACTTTTACCACCAAGGTCAGAGGCAGGTCTCGGTTGAGAGAAATAGATTTAAGGATGTAAGCCATCTTTTACCCCACCTCCTTATCTTCTCTCCTCTCTGTCCCCCACCTCCTTATCTTCTCTCCTCTCTGTCCCCCACCTCCTTATCTTCTCTCCTCTTCCTCTCTATTCTTCCTCCTTCTCCTCTCTGTCCCCCACCTCCTTATCTTCTCTCCTCTCTGTCCCCCACCTCCTTATCTTCTCTCCTCTCTGTCCCCCACCTCCTTATCTTCTCTCCTCTTCCTCTCTATTCTTCCTCCTTCTCCTCTCTGTCCCCCACCTCCTTATCTTCTCTCCTCTTCCTCTCTATTCTTCCTCCCTCCTCTCTGTCCCCCTCTCCCTCCCTCCTTCCCTGACTCCCTCCCCACTGTTCTCTCTCCTGTTTTTTTGTCCCCTCTCTGCTTCAGGTGGGAATATGTGTGAATCTCAGGAGCCTGCAGTGGTATGCTGCAGCAGATCCAGACACTTTCTTCCCACGCTGCTACAGGCTCGGGGCGGAGGACGAGAAACACGCTTTCATCGGTCAGCCCCTCCTCTCTGCTTCCCACCTCTGTTCTCTCTCTCCTCCCTGTGTCTGTCTGCCCCCACTAAGACCCCACTAAGTGATTTATGAAAGTGGCCAATAGCATCTCTGCATGTAAGTGATAGTTAAATTTTAGTGGTTCTTTAAAGTTAGAAAGAAAAATGTCCAGAGCAAAATCTGATTCAGTCATTTTAGTCCAAAATTGACAAATTTCAAAATATTTATACTGCAGAATTGTCAGCACCTTACATGACAGCTACATCATTGTGTTTGGGAGGTGAGGTATTGCCTCCAGTGATCTGGACTGAGATCCTTCACATACTGTCTCCCCATTTATAGAACTCACTTCCAGGAAAATAATGCATTTACACATTGATTTATGAAGTAGTTAATATGTTCTCTTTATGAATATCTTTCATGAAACAAGATGTCTCCCCACCCCACCAAACCGGTATATTCTCTCTCTCTTAATTAATGTTTCCTTTGTCTTTATCTCTTTTATTCTTTTCATCCGTTCATTGGCTGTTTCTATACAAAATGCTTCATCTGTAACCTGCCAGATTTGAGCATCCCTGCTCTACCAAATACAGAATAACCCCCTATCTCTTTATTTCTCCTATTCTTTATACATGCTCTTTTTTACCCTCTCTCCCACACTCTGTTCCCTCCAAAACTTTCCTCTCCCCACTTCTTTCTGTCTTTCTTGTTCACTCTCCCTCTTTATCTCTGTAGAAGACTTCCGGAGGACAGCATGTACCAGCCTCCTGCAGTGTGTGTTGGAGAGGATTGTGGGAGAAGGACAAGATTTTGGAGGAAAGGCTGGCCACTCACCACAGGGTAACACACACACACACACACACACACACAGACACACACAATCTCAAGAGTGCCACAACAAAAGGGTACGAAACACTCTGTGACTCCAACCGCACATACTTACACAGTATGCTGCTTCCACTGACACATCGCACACTGACAAATAACATCCTGGCAGAAACAAACTCTCCATTCCCACACACACGTATCTGGCAATCTCAAGTTCCCTGCTGCAGGTGGCTAAATGCGAGATAAAAGTGTGTGGGATTGAGCCTTTTACATGAATCATCCTGCAAGGGTTTCTCAGAAGAGCTGAAAGGGAATAACAGGGAACGCCACGGTGGATATCATGAAATCAGGGGCAGCCGTGCATTTCCAGCAGTAATCCAAACTCACCACGGGTCAGCAGCATGAAGGGGTCGGTCACACATGGTTACAGTAGTTAAGAAAAGCTATCTGGCCTATGGGCTGGCCTACTTTGCCGACGTTGTCAACTGTCAGCCAATGTTTAGATCTGAGTGCCTGGTCAGTATACTGATAAGAGGCCACACAGCTCTGACTCCTGTTAAGTCATTTCGCGAATGTCCGCCACTGGCCCCTGTGAATGCTGTACTGAGACGCGTTGCTGAAATTCTCTTTCGCCCTGCCCTCCCTTTCTCCAGGTCAGAAGAGGTCGTGCAAGCGAAGGGCTGCCACCCCGGTGCCGTCCACTGTCATCCAGAGAGCTCTGCGTGTGTGCCAGGAGTACATGGACAGCCTGGAGCACAGTGACATTGATGTTGCCATGGAAACATCCCTCGCCCTCACAGAGCAACAGTGGGAAGAGTTCATTCACAACTATTACCGGGTTGTCCAGTGAGTATGTTTTGTTATTTGTTTCAGATTAGTCACGTGCAAGACGGCATCGTCCTAAATGGTCACGTGTGAGTTCTTCTACTTTGTCTCTATGTGTATATACATTGCATGTACATACATGTATAAACCCCAGTTCCAAAAAAACATATATTTTTTACATATATTTAATTGAAAACAGGACAAAGAAAAGATATTGAATGTTTTACCTTATCAACTTTATTGATTATTGTAAATATACGCTAATTCTGAATTTGATGCCTGCAACATGTTCCAGAAAAGTTGGGACAGGGGCAAAAAAAAGACTGGGAAGTTAAAAAAACACCTGTTTGGACCATTCCACAGGTAAACAGGTGATGCTATCATGACTGGGTATAAAAGGATATCAAAAGGTTATCTTATAATCCAGGTACTCTTACACGCGATACTATAACCTCTCTGCATTTGAATGGATCTATATGGGAATTGGGGGATGGGACTAGATTAAGCTATAAATTACACGGGAATGGTATGGAACCTATGGTTGGCTAAATGGCTGTAAATCATCAAGGGTCTGAGGTATCAAACGAGCCTCAAAGCATCACTCTGCTGCCAGATATGCAGTAGATATGGATGGATCACTTGAAGGGTTGTTTCTCCCGACTCATTTTCCTATTGAACTCTATGGAAAAATAAGTCAGGAGAAACAACCCTTCAAGTGATCCATCCATATCTACTGCATATCTGGCAGCAGAGTGATGGTTTGAGGCTTGTTTGATACCGCAGACCCTTGATGACTTACAGCCATTTAGCCAACCATGGGTTCATACTGTTTCCGTGTATTTTACATCTCAGCATCAGACACTCATCTCATTCTCTGTCTGTCTGTCTGTCTGTCTGTCTCTGTCTCTCTCTCTCTCTCTCTCTCTCTCTGCAGTGATGGGGTGGAGATCGAGGCAAGTGCTCTCTATGCAGACAGCTGTCAGGCCATGCTGAAGAGGCTGCGGGAGGCCAGTCCACAGCTGCACACTGATGGAATCCACAACATCTGGATCATCAAGCCCGGGGCCAAGTCCCGCGGCAGGGGTGAGACACATTCAGTCATAGCGCTCCCATAATGCCACTGGCATAATCCACAGTCACGTCTACAGCAACACGACCGCAGTGAAATAACGGTGTCTCACTGCAATTGCACTACAAACAAAGTGCAGTCACGATACTGTAGATTCAAAAACAGTCGTTGTATTCCACCACTGCAGGCATCATTTGTGTGAAACACCTGGATGAGATCCTGAGGTTGGTGGACAGTGACCCCGTTCTCATCAAGGACAGTAAATGGGTGGTGCAGAAGTATCTGGAGCGCCCTCTCCTGGTCCACGGCACCAAGTTTGACGTAAGGCAGTGGTTCCTGGTGACAGATTGGAACCCCCTAACCATCTGGTTCTATGACAAATGCTACCTGCGCTTTTCCACTCAGCCGTACTCTCTGGAAACACTGGACAGGTGAGGGACAGGGGGGAAAATGGAGAAGAGGGATTGAGAGAGACAGGGTGAGATAGAAAGGGAGCAAATGTATGAGGAGAGAGGGAAAGGGTTAAGAGTGAAGCGAGGGACAGGGTGAGGACAGGAAGAATGAAGAAAGAGAGAAGGCAAAAGATCCTGAGATATTATTAGTATTATTATTATAGAAGATATTCTATTATTATAGATATTAATAATTTGCATTGGCAACATGTTACAATGCATAGTCATGCCAATAAAATATGTCTGATATAGGCATAGTGGTGTATATTTCTTCCCAGAATGATTTAAACGGGTTTCATGGACAGGGATAAGATGACAGATCCAGTGCACTAAAATCTATTTCTACCTTCTCTCACGCCCCCCCCCCCCCCCCCCCCCCCCCCCAACCCCAACCCCAACCCCACCGACCCACTGACCCCCATCCCCGTCTCCATCTCTCCCTCTGTCCCACTCAGTTCAGTTCACCTGTGCAACAACTCCATACAGAAGCACTTTCGGCCATCTGAACTGCGCCACCCAGAGCTGCCCGAGGACAACATCTGGTCATGTGACCAGTTCCGGGCGTTCCTGGACAAGCAGGGCCGGGAAGGAGAGTGGGAGGGCGTGGTGGTGCCGGGGATGCAGCAGGCGGTGATGCACACCCTGCAGACGGCCCAGGACCTGGTGGAGTGGCGGCGAGGCAGCTTCGAGCTCTACGGCGCGGACTTCATGCTGGGCCGGGACCTGCGTCCCTGGCTGATCGAGATCAACGCCAGCCCCACCATGGCACCCTCCACCGAAGTGACGGCCCGGCTGTGTGCCGCTGTGCAGGAGGACACCCTGCGGGTGGTTCTGGACCGACGGTTGGACCGTAATGCCCACACCGGGGGATTCAAGCTCATATGCAAACAGGTTAGAGGCCTGCATACACAAGGTATGGCAATTTGAGAGTTGGATTTCTGATCCAGGTGGTTGAAGGTTTGAGTTCAGTGTGTGGCATTGCCATTGTGCCCTTCAGCAAGGTGTTTGACCTGGAGTGCTTCAATTACCATCCAACTTGGGAAAATTACATAATAAAGACCCTCACCTTGACACCTTCCACTTACAGTTACTATCAGTTTAGTTTTCACACCAAGCATCCTACATGGGTACAGTACTGTTATTTAGTGCTGGCATGTGTGTCTGTCCAAACAGTATATTTATTTTTTGGCAGTGTTCATAAGCAGATTTTTCTGGTTCACTGTGTTTGAAATGATCTCTGTCGTTCAATCCAGGCTGCTGTGGAAGTGCCACAGTATGTGGGGGTCAACCTGCTGGTGGAGGGGGCTCCTGTCCGGCGACCTCGGCCCCCACCTCTGAGAAACCCAATCCCAGTCAACCCTGCCCCCATTTTTCTACCTCGTGCTGACAAGTCAGGCCCCCAAAACTTCCTCCCCAAACAGCGTCTCCCCGGCAGAGAGAACAAGCTGGTGGGGCTGAAGGTGGGATCTCCTCAATCCCCTAGGCGGTGGAGGAAGGGCATGGTGCGACAGTTCACGTTCTCCAATCTCAGGCCGCCCCCCGTGGACATCATGGAGCGCCCAACCCTCACCTCAGAATCCAAGAAGATTCAGAGTGTGAGGTTGCGCCTCACCACCATGGACGGTGAATCCCGCTCTCAAGACTCACCATGGGGCAGGTCTTTCCCCTGTGGCCACACTCCTCGGCCACGCAATGACCGCCTGCTGCCTTTACCAGAGACCTCCAGAAATGTCCACAGTGTCCCTGTACTGCCCCTGAAGGTCATTAGCCTGCAGCACGGACTGCCGGGTGTTGGACACTCCCTTGATCCTGCCCCACTTGTCTCGCACCCTGGACTCCAACTGCATCACCTGTCCCACTTACACAGACAGGTCAGGGCCAATCGGGAAGGCTACACTGGTGTCAAGCAGCCCTCCTGACAAGAGTCCTACAGTGGGCACTGGGCAGGGAAGGACTCTGCAGTGTGCAAACACAGCCTCCTGTAGTCTACTGCAGGAGTCCCCAACCCTTTTCATCCCACTGATTAACATTTGATACCTTTAGCCAACAGCCTGCACTGGCTACAATAAGTGGCTTAAGTATGGCTGGCTGGAATAAGTCACAGAAGCATGTGTAAATATTGATGCCATTACAGCATGTTTAAGACTATCTTCAATATAAATGTTTAATATTTAAATGACCACACAATTATGAAATTTTGTCCAAAAACCTAAACAAACAAAATATTCTTTTCAAAATATCCATATTTTCCTCAGGATGCCTGGGTCTCCATCAGGAACCACAGACCTCAAGTTTGGGGACCCCTGTTATAGACCTTACCATGCAGATATTCACAGAAGAGCATGAGATGAATTGAAAAATAAAACCAGTATTAAATTGTCTCCCAATCTGTCTTTTTAAGTACTACGTTTATGAGTAAAAGCTTATTATAAATTACTTTGGAAAACTGGCAGGCTAATGCTAGTACTTTTGCTTAGCTGTTTGTAGTTGTTTCATTGACTTTCAGTATGTACTTATTGTACGTTGCTTTGGATAAAAGTGTCTGCCAAATGAATGCAATGTAAAGTAATGGTGGTCCTGTGACACATTGTCCGTCTTGATGATGCCTGGGGAGTCAACCTCAACCAAGGAGAGAACAATTTAACAATTTTGGTTGTACCCTTGATGTTGGTCATCTGTCTTTACTTAAAGAGATTTGTAGAAATGTAGCAAAAACAGGAGTCATCAACAGCAGCATTCTCAAACTGACACTATAAACAATATTTTAATAAAAAGGATATTGAGCATCAAGAGCCCAACTTTCAGAAAGAGAAGCAACACTTTTTGGTTTGTGATTAACTGTATCTTCAAACATTCCCACAGGTTTTTAAAAATAATTTGGCGCCCAACACATTCCCACAGTTTCTAAACGACTGTACTGACACTTCACAAAAGGGGTGGGGTTTGAGACGACAACCGGCCACGTTCATAATGTATTTCGTGCGTCTCTTGTACGTGCGCGCGACCGGCCCTACGTTCCGTGAATTTGCCAGGAAAAGATGGCTGCCTCCGTGTGTAGAGCAGGGAACGCTTTGGGTCGAGCTCTTGTCAAAGCTCGCGGCGTAAGTACCCATGTTTATGTTGTTCGTTAGTACAGAAATCAATCGAAAGTATCCCTCCATCCATATGTTGTGGTCTAAATGGGTAACTATAGGTGTCTTAGCTCAGGTAACCTTTGTAGTTAGCGCGCTAGCTTGCTTAGCAGCTGACTGGGAAAGCCATCCTGCACAGGGCCCTTCGTTGATTCAAGACAGCTTAGCTTAGCTTAGCTTGTGTAAGGTCACAATGCTAATGTTCGCTCAATGTGTAGTTTAACCTATGTAATGCTAACTGAAGCAAGACAACGATGAACTCATGGTCAACTAAGGTGTGTTTTTAAGTGTCTCGTGGATTAACGTAATTGGTAACGTTAAACAAGGGGTAACGTTAATATGTTGTTCGCAGGAATGAAACAAGGTCATAATGCCGCCGGCTAGCTCACTCATCATCACGTACGATCAAACTTGCTAAGTTACGTTTAATTGAAACTAAGTGTGTTTAAACAAGTTTTCATTTTCGAATTCTGTTTTACGTTTTTTTGAGTTAACGTTACGTTAGTCTACTTAACGTACGTTACCTATGCAATATTCTGTTTACTCGCTAACGTAACGTTATCTATGCGTAGTAACGTTGAGATCCAACTAGCTGTTGGCGAAGGATTCGAGGTTATTTCTTGACTTGTGTATATTTATTGTGATTTCTTTGTGTCTAGCCATGTGTGTTTTAATCAGGTTTCCCTTGCTCTACAGCCTGCCCTGTTGTCTTTGAGACGGGGTCAGGGCAGCCTGTCCTATGCACAGAGTCTTCTGGGGGTCCCGGAGACTCAGCTCACTACCTTGGAAAACGGCCTGCGGATCGCCTCAGAGGAGTCTGCGCATGCAACATGCACCGTGAGCATCTTCCATCTTTATGTTGTTCCAGAGCGTTTGTTCCCTTTTTTCTTTGCGCTGTATATACACTTGTCAGTGCCTGTCACTTGAGCTTCTTATGACCTGTTGTCCAATCTGATCCTGTAAGAATATGGCAGTATCTGGGGGCATGGTGTTGCTGCCTACCCTGCACCTCATCTTACATTGCAGATGTATTGTACTGAATTGTATATTATTTACATTACTATATAATTAGAAACGACTTATGCCTTGAACAAGTTCCTTCTGCTGAGGCTGAAGACAGATTTCCACAGAAGGGTAAAATAATATCTGAAAAGAGTCTAAATATAAAACAATAATAAAACCAACATGCACAAGTATGAGTTCGCCTACCCTCAGACATGCGCTCACCAATGCATAATATTTTCTCTTGTCTCATTACCCTACGTATCACCCTCTGTTCTTTGTTCTGCTGAACTCATTTTTGCTGTCCTTCTACGCCTCTCCCCACTGGCTCTGCAATTCTCCGACAGGTTGGGCTGTGGATTGGCAGTGGCAGTCGCTATGAGACGGAGAAGAATAATGGAGCTGGGTTCTTCCTGGAGCACTTGGCTTTTAAGGTACCCAAACTCACACTGTTGTGGATAGCTTAGCATAGGCTTGCAGCATAGGTCCTCTAAGTTAGGTGACACACATTTTCCCTGTGCTTTACCGTGCTCTCCAATATACACATGTACTGTTTTCTCACGTGTATCTTCTTTTCCCCATCTTTACCAATCTCTCCTCCTCCCTCATTCTCCATCCATCTTCTCCTTTTCCCTTTCTTACTCATCAGGGGACAAAGAAGCTCCCTCAGTCTGCCCTGGAGCAGGAGGTGGAGTCCATGGGGGCCCACTTGAGTGCCTACACCTCCCGTGAGCACACTGCATACTACATGAAGACCCTGTCCAAGGACCTGCCGAGAGGTAAGGCCTGTCCTGCCTTCCTCTGGGTGTGTTTGTGTGTGTGGGTGGGACGGGGGGTTGGTTTCTGCAATCCTTACACTGTTTCCACACAGCATTGGCAGAGGGGATGTCTTCCTGCATGTGTTTGGGCTTCTGTGTTTGTGTGTGTGTGTGTGTGTGTGGTTGGTAACAAGGCCATTGTATCTCCACAGCGGTGGAGCTGCTGTCAGAGGTGGTGCAGAGCAGCGCTCTGAGTGAGTCTGATCTGGAGAGGCAGCGGGGGGTGGTGCTGAGAGAGTTGGAGGAGGTGGAAGGCAGTCTGCAGGACGTCTGCCTGGATCTGCTGCACGCCACTGCATTCCAGGGCACCTCCCTGGGCCACAGTTCGCTGGGGCCTTCACAAAACGCCAGGTACTGCGCACAAATGGTACACACATACATCACATTACAATCACTTAGCAGATACTCATATACATATAATATACATAGACGTGTATGCGCACGTGCACATATCATTTCTCACTTAAAAATAAGCACAAAAGTACACTTCTGGATCCACATAAAGGTGTATAGCAGGGTTCAACCTTATCCCGCAAGGGCTGGTGTGGGTGCGGGCTTTTGTTCCAACCAAGCAGTTACACACCTGATTCTACTAATCAATCACTAGAGTCTTTGCTAAGGACCTTGATTAGTAGAATCAGGTGTGTAACTGCTTGGTTGGAACAAAAGCCCGCACCCATGCTGGCCCTTGCGGGATAAGGTTGACCCCTGGTGTATAGTGTATATGTATGTGTGTATACTGTATGTACACATTCTGTATGAAGCCCAGGCTGCTGGTTTTATGAGGTCTTTGTAATTCACTCCTGTAGGACTCTGACTCGTGAGGACCTGGTGGAGTTCATCAACAGCCAGTACAAGGCCCCTCGCATGGTGCTGGCAGCTGCTGGAGGTACGGAATGGACTTTCCATGATGAGTGTGTTGCGCCACTCTCCATTCTGGTCTGCTGATGTTTTTCACACGTGGCACTGAATCATCGTTGTACGTTTAAGTGGCATTTGCCTGTTTTGACCAGAGTATGTGAGCGGAGTGGAGCGGCATAAATTTCCGCTTTCTGTAATCACTCCGCTCCAACTCCGCTCCGGGTTTTCTATTTCCCGCTCATTAGTGAGAGAAAACTCGCTCCATGTTCGCTCCATAACAAAAATTAAAAACAAAATGTATGCTCCATTGTAAAATTCTTACAATATCTTTCTTTAAAACGTCGTTAGGCTACCCTTAAGTTAAGAATATGTATGAGATAAAAACATTTTAAACACCAACAGTAGCCTCAGCCAATAGCCTATTGTTTAGGCTACTTTGCACCATGCAGAAACCATAGCCTACCCAGAATTAAATAAATGATATTAACCTAATCAACGAAAAAAGAATGCATCCTTGTCTTTAAAAGAAAAAACTAACTAAAATTAGAACATTGATAAGCCTATAGTTCTATGATTTAAAACAAATCGCGTCAGCTATTAGGTTAACTGCTTTCTCAATATAGGCTATATTTCAACGTAGGCTATGTTGTCGGTGTTTTTTGGTCTTTGTTAAATTCAATTCACTGTGGGAAATCATGTTTGTGCAATTTTCATAAATTGCGAGGCCTACGCAGTAGCCTATGCATTCATTAGTATGATGATTTAAAAGCTTGAATAGCTAGCCTAGGCTACTCGTCTGGGAGAGGAGAGACACAAACCCCATCAAACATTTTTGTGCTGAAAAGTCAGTGAAATGCCTATAGCGTTCAGCTGAAAAACCCGTTGAAAAGTGGAAGTTGTCTAGCCTACTAGGATCTGGGTAAAACCTGAGCTAAATTATTAGTCATTATTAGCCACTTACCCAGATTCTTTTCCCGTGTATGCAAGGAAAACTCCATGTTTTCTAGACACGTCATAGTAAAAGGTGTAAGGTGTAAGATCACAAATATGTGATTAATGCTGACGTAACAATCACTACTGGTCATTGAAAACAATGGAGTTCTAGAACATTGACTTGGTCTTTAAAGGGTTAAATCTGCTCTTTAAGGGGTTAATTTGCTCTGACTCTCCTGACCTCTCCTCCACAGGTGTGAATCACAGTGAGCTGGTGGATCTGGCCAAGCAGCACTTCAGCGGGGTGTCGTTTGAGTACGAGGGGGATGCCGTGCCCGTGCTTTCGCCCTGTCGCTTCACAGGGAGCGAGGTAAGGGGTCGCGCCACTCATCTGTCCCAGCTCCACACACCCGCTAAACTGCCCCTCAGTCAATAATGATATTCATTTAGCAGACTATATTATATATGGGGGCTTACAATGCAACATACACAAATGCATACTACAGGTTTACAAGAGCACAGTGCACTTGTGTAGCCCACTTGTGTAGCATTGTAAGTCCCCATATATAATGGAGCCTGTACCTTTTAGAGCAAGTACTATTGCAATAAGCAGTGCTTATTGCAGTGACTTTTATCTGTTCTTGAATGTGTTGCAGATGAGCATCAACTGAAGGCGGGTATAACAATTTTGTCCATCTCTCTTCTCCTCTCCATCCTCCCAATTTGTGTAGATTCGCATGCGTGATGACGCCATGCCCCTGGCTCACGTTGCCATTGCAGTGGAGGGCGCCAGAGCGACAAGTCCAGACATTGTGACCCTGATGGTGGCCAATGCGATGATTGGCAGCTATGACATCACTTTTGGCGGGGGAAAGGTGAGCTCTCTCTATCTCGAGGGGAAGACTTTGGATCCCAAATTTTTACTATGATACTTCCTGTTGACTCTTTTCTGAAGAAAGCTTTTCCATTGAAGAGCACCCAGCACCCCCAGTGTTGTTCTCTGAACCTGCCTCACTATTATCACTCATTTTGAATCATTTGGCCAGGAGAGTCAAATTCCAGTCTTGGAGGGCCACTATGTCTGCAGGTCTTTCTGGTTTCCTTTTAGACAACAGCCAATTAAGCCCTTGAGATTAAGGTGGTTCCTTAGCCAATCAATGACTTTAACTCTTTCAGTGCCAGAGTGTTCTGGAACACTAAGCCTCAGCAGTGCCAAGCGGCCAATATGGCTGCTGACATTCAAAATTTTTTAGATTGATCCTGTCAATGTGCAAACTTCTAATAAAAGACATTATTTTACCTATTGAACAGAATTATTGGATAGATGGCACTAGTTAGCACACCTGCTGGTTCAGTTCACTATTAGAGCAACGTCAAACAGTATTGATGGTAATATAATTCATTTATTTTCAGTGCTTTTCAGTTTGATTAACAGGAATCTTACATAGGTAATAGTACGATCTAGTAATTTGTAAAGATATGTAACAATTTTAAAATGAGCTGTCCGTGTGAGTTACTTTGTATCAACAGTTTCAACTGAAACTGTTCAGCAAAACGGCTATCCTGAGGCAAAAAGTAACGTGGCGCAGAAACGTGTTGGTAGCCTACAAATTGACTGAGACGCGTTATTCCCATGCCTCAATGTTGGTTTAAGTGGTGTGTTCTTCTAGCCAAATTTTAAAACGTAGGCTAAATATAACTTCTAATATTGCCATCTAGAACCATGCAAAAAAAAAAAGAGCACATGCGGGTAAAAGACGATTTATGTCGCCCGCGGCACTTAATGAGTTAAAGTATCACTGGTGCTGAAACGGACTGAAAACTAGCATACACTGCGATTTAACATGTTCATCTATTTTGGAGTGCCCCCCCCCCCCCCCCCCACACAGACACACGCACACACATCTACGGAAAGGATTTGGGCAGACATGTCAAGTAGACATGGTATGGTGTGGTTGTTGTGTATAAGTGCCTTGGTGGGCTTTTGCCAGTAACTGCATGCATTGTACGTAATGTCATGTAGTTAGTGGCAGTCTTCACGGTTTGACCACTTGTGTGGTTTTTGAACAGAACCTGAGCAGCCGCCTGGCTCGCATTGCGGTGGAAAACCAGCTCTGCCAGAGCTTCCAGGCCTTCCACTCCTCCTACTCCGATACCGGTTTGCTGGGAATCCACTTTGTCACCGACAGGCACAAGATAGAGGACATGATGCACTTCGCGCAGAACCAGTGGTCAGTGTCCCACCAACGATTCGTAGCTGGCAGACCTCAGTGTTTACTCGCTCCAATGCACACAGAGGCTTATGTACGTGCGTTTTATCCCATCTGTGCGTAGACACAGTATGCACTGACGCTAGAATAGGTGGTCTCAAAATGGGACAAGGCCCCTCTGGGTATTCCATCTTCAGTAATGTGGAATAGAATGTTTTCCTTTAAGAAAATTGTCTATATTTCCATTCATATGCTATTCATTGTATGGCTTCAAAAGCTAATTCATACGTCCTTGGTAATATTATGATTAAACAGTCATGTTGTACCATATAGCTGCATCTTCTGTAAACGCATAAAAGCATCATGATTTATGTGTTCATGTACTAGTGTGTAAATTGCTGCTGCCTGTAGTGGCCGCTGGTCGCTGGATAAAGGTGTAAAACAAATCAACCGTTTTATTGAGATGGGGTTCTTCGCCACAGTTTGTTCATTGTATGGATGCAACAACAAAAAAAAGCTCAGCGTTTTGCTGATAATGAAGCCGGCCTTTGAGAAGATGCGCTGAATGATAAGCCAATTGTTGCTTGCAGAGTTTACATTTAACTTTTTTTGGGGTCATCCTTTAGACGCTCGAAATGCTCGCGTGCTTTTGATTTTCTCTCAGGCATTCTATACAACTGATCTTCCTTAATTAATAGACACCAATTGTTTGTTACAAGATGCACGTCCGGAATGAATAGTTCCACTCGACCAAGTTCTTTTGATCAATGAATGGTTTCGTCGACTATTTTGGGGCAGCCCTAGCTGAAACACTGCATTGATGTTTCGCTCCTACAGGATGAACCTGTGCACCACAGTGACAGAGAGTGATGTGGCCAGAGGCAAGAACTTACTGAAGGCCACCCTGGTCGGCCAGCTGGATGGTGAGAGAAGTGGCCCTCCCTCATCCCTCTGTTTTTATCCCCCCATCTCTCACTCTTTATTTAAAACCCTCTCGCATATCTCCCTGCCTGCTGTCTCATGCCCTTCTGTTTCTGTCACACATGGTTTTATAGGGTTACTGCTGCCGATTCCTTGGACACTGATGTATTGAATGTACTATAACAGCTCTGACTTGTATGTTGAGTCTGCTGCATTGACTGTACTGTAGGGCTGGGCAATATACAGAATCGGTAATTATCTAATGCAATAACGGCATTCGCCACCACAACTTATTGCCTTTCTCATTGTCTTTTTTAATTTTATTACACCTGATGGAGGTAGTAATCTGAACTTCAGCTGCCGTGTGAAATTCTTCCAGGGAAAAAACATCACCACTGTTATCGATTGGGTGTTGATAAGACAGCCAATCAGCAGGAGGGCATTGAAGCTTTCGTGCGATTGACAGAAACACATCACATGATTACATGGATGCTGTACGACCTTGCTTCTGATTGGCCGTTAATTTAGCTAAGAACTCTTAGAGCTAGCTGGCAAGCTAATACTGTTTACAGTTGTAACAACAGGTTCACCGCCTCCCAGCTCTGGCCATGTTTGAATCAGCGCACTTGCCTACAGTAACTTATACCATAGAGTATACTTTTATACCTTTTTTAAAAAGCTGTTATGTGTGTGACAAAACACTGAGCAGTAGCTATACAGTATGCTAGTACACAGGAGGCAACTAGATGGGGCTCTGAGCCTCTCTCTCCCTCTCTGTGAGTTCAGTCATGCCTCCTTCAGAATGAATTACCCGCCCACTGTAGTTTTTCAAAAATGAGGAAGGGTAGAGGTATACGTCAAAATGACATACCTCTACCAAATTTGTAACTTTAGTTGTCATTATTTTGGTTCACAGATGGATTTGGTCAGCAAAAAATAGACTTAATCAGTTGCGCCTTGATCTGTTAAATAAGCTTAATGTTTTTCAGTGGAATTTCCCTTTAAAGAAAAAAAGTTGAGGCAAAACTGCTGGCCACATGGTGGCGACGGCCGTTATTGCATTCGATAATTATCGATGCTGTATATCACCCAGCCCTACTGTACTGTAACACCTCTGAGTGTATAGTGAATCTGAACCATAAGCTTTATACTGACTATCAATATACTGTACTGCAATGACTGCTGAGTTGAATCTACTGTATGTACTATGGCTATGCTGTATTGACTCTGGACTGTATTCACTTTGGCTTTGCTGTATTGACTCTAGACCAGTGGTCCTCAACCCTGGTCCTGGGACCCCCTGTGTATGCTGGTTTTCGTTCCAACCACAATTGCAATACTTGAATTTTAACAAGCTGTTAATTTTTCTTAATGAGGTGTTTTTAATGTTTAGAGGGATTATTTACATTCTTAAGCCACATTATGTTAGTAATAGCTATGCATGCCATGAAGAATAAAAGTCCAATATTCACATTGTGCTGTATTGTAAACAATTAAAAGGAGGTAAAAAATGTTTTAACTGATCAAATTAAAGACTGAGGTGAATCAATTGGCTCATAATTGGTGAAATTGTGGACACATGGCCACTAAAACTAACCGTTTGGTAAATAATGAAGAATTCAAAGACAAATCAAATGATAACGAGCCAAACCTGCATTGTGTTAACAAGTTTAAGGAAAAAATTATGAAGGAACTTAAACTTGTGTTCAATTACCTAATTAGGAGCCTATTCACCTGAGTTCTTACCTCTTCTTTGTAATTGTTTGCAATATAACACAATGAGCATAATGAACATGGGTTTTTTTCTTCTTCAAAGCATGCATAGCTATTGCTAACATAACGTGGCTTAAGAGAGTAAAGAGTTTAAAGTGTTCTCTCTATACAATTAAAACACCTAATTAAGAACAAATAACAGCTTGTTAAAATTCTGGTATTGCAATTGTGGTTGGAAAAACCAGCATACACAGGGGGTCCCCAGGACCAGGGTTGAGGACCACTGCTCTAGACTATAGTTACTGTGGCTGTACTGTATTGACACTGTACTGTAAAAGCATTGTGCTGTATTGAATCTGTTCTACTAAGCTGTAGCAAGTCTAAAGTATACTTTAGTGACCCTGTAACTGTATTCTCCTCCGTCAGGGACAACCCCAGTGTGCGAGGACATCGGTAGACACATCCTGGACTATGGGCGCCGTATCCCTCTGGCGGAATGGGATGCCAGGATCAACGTGAGTCCTGCTGATTCGCAGCTCACCGTTATAGCATTTTCTTACTGAAATTTTACCTACACACCTAAACCACACCTACTTCTAGGCTAAGCACCGCCCACACATTCTACCCAAGCCAGTAGTTCTCACTGCACTTACTCTTTCTCTCCTTCTGACCACACCTACTTGCCTTATTCTACTCTTAAGCATTCTAACAGTAACTAGCCCAGTTATTCTGTACCATGTGGGAAAGTCTCACCTTTTTTCCATATACTGGTTGGAAAATGGATGGTGTTATTTTGTAGGGGCTGGTGTTGTCTTCAACTTAATGGTGAGAAACAAAGTAGTAACTGAATTAAGTTAGTGCTCAGCTACCCCCTCCCCCTTCTCGTCCCGTCTCACTCTCTCACTCACACACCTGCAGGCTGTCACCCCGAAGATGGTGCGAGACATCTGCTCCAAATACCTCTATGACAAGTGTCCCGCTGTCGTTGCTGTTGGTGAGTCCTGTTTAATACAGATATAATCATTTTGGCAACCTAAAAAAATATAATGCTGTTATATAATGTAATCTGAAAGTGTGTGTTCACTTGTGTGTGTGTGTGTGTGTGTGTGTGTGTGTGTGTGTGTGTGTGTGTGTGTGTGTGTGTGTGTGTGGCTGTGGCTGTGGCTGTGGCTGTGGCTGTGGCTGAATGTCTTAGTCCAGCAGATTTCTGAGCGTTTTCTCCCTGCTCTCTCAGGTCCGGTTGAGCAGCTGCCCGACTACAACAGGGTGCGCAGTGCCATGTACTGGCTCCGATTCTAAACCTGCAGTTCACCTCACTACGCCAATAAAAATCCAAATTCAAATCAAGATCTTATTTATATAGCATTTTCTGTACAAGTAAATGCAATTCAAAGTACTTACCAGTGCAGGAGATAAAGGACTGAAAGGAAAAATAGGACAGGAGATGGCAACAATACAACACACCCTGTATCGCCCACTCTTCTATGCCCCTGTCAGTACTTCCCATCACATAATGGAGTACAGTGCTGGCTAAAGGCTGTGCTTCACCCTCTCCTTTTCACCCTCCCTCTATATATTTTTTTACCAGTGTTCATTTTGGTATTCACCACAAACCTGATGTTTTTAAGAGGAGCTGAACAGGTTCAGACATTTCCGTACTCTGTGCATGGAGCATTCGGACTACGCGCAGTGTCTGCATACAGTACTGTAGGGGGGAGAGGACATGGTGTATTTATTGGAACGATCACCAGAGTAACAAAAGTTACAGACTTTTACTCAGAGGAGAATGGGAAAGTATTTGTGAATTCATGTATGCTTTTTTCTGTTGTCCATTGTACATAAGAGCAACTCTGGTTCATCCAGATTCAAATAAAAAAAAATGTGTTGATACCTCACTCTGTTTAACGTAAAATTTTATTGAAAATTTTTAAAGGAAATTTTCTTAGTGTGTGAATGTTCTGTATGAAGAGACTACAACAGCAAGGCAAGGGTGTTCTGGTGCAGGAATGGATCTGTATTTGCACCATTTGTCCACTAGTGGGATCAGGAGAGGAGATCATCTCTACAATAGTGCAGCAATTTCACATAGTAAGAAGGCAAAATGCCTTTGTGAATGCCTTGCATTTCCATGAACAAATGCTTGCTAGAGCACGGTATTGTTTTTCAGGTGCACGTGGGCTTATGTAAATGATTAAGGTTAGGGGTTAATGTGCTGTAATAAGACTGCGTCGCTTACTGTATTTTACGGTTGCAGTACCGTCTCTACGACTCATTGCAGAGCACCACATAAAACTAGTGTCAGAACGCATCACACCACATATGATAATGCCGCAATACACAGAGCACATATATAATGCCGCTCAACATACTGACAATGCATCAGCCCGGGAAGCCCATGTATATGACCGTTAAACGCAACTGAAGAACAGTAACCGTGTGTCATGCTGTCAGCTCAGCATAGTGGAGCGTGATAGAGAGGTACATACAGGTGGATAGTGCACATAGAACAATTCGTTTCGATTCCCATTTCTACTAAATCTGTCCCAAAGTTTTAGGTGAGCTTCAGGGGTGGACAATGATGCAGAACTAGAGTGAAGCAGTGCAAGTCCTCAGAGCTAATTGCATCTAAAAGTGACTTTTACTGACCGGAGTGTCTATGATGGGGCAGCACGGTGGTGCAGTGGGTAGTATTACGTTCCACAATTCGCCCGCGTTATTGTCCAATGTCTCCCTGGCTATAACACAAGAAAAATGCCATCAACAGAAAAGGAAACAACGTAAAATTACAATATTATAATTAAATTACCAAAAAATAAAACACAATACATTACCAGAGGTAGGTTGACAGAATTTTCAGACCAGGCCAGAACTAAACTCCTATTCTGTCCATCTACCGAGGCAACAGAAAAGCAGTGAGTCTTCAGGGAAGCCGCTTTCCTACTCCGACCTAAAACTAGCTAAAAAGGTGTTTTAACAAAGAAAAGAAACGTCTACAAAAACACAAAGCAAGTTAAACTAGACAATTGTGCATCAACAAAAATGTTCCAAGCATGCAAGGCAGAGAGAATCAAAAAAAAAAAAAATTTGTTCTCCACAGCAATCACGGCTTATATTTGTTTCTGCTGTCAGCTGGGCACAGGTGCTCATAATCAGCAATCAGGGCCTCATTGCTTCTTCACCTACAGCACACAGGCACGCACACCACGGGTGCGTCCCAATAGTCGAAAAATGCAACCTCCCTTCCTCCACTGCCACCTCCTCTACTCCGTGCCCCGGAAACGGATCTTTGTGTTTTAATCAAATGTTGCTGATTACATCTTAATTACGTATTAATGGTCATATTAATTAATGTCTCGACGCAAACCGCAATGTCAGGTACTTGTACTCAAAACGTTCAGGCAGTTTTGCATATTTCCGTGTAGGAGAGGAGTGGTAGTGGGGGAGTGGAGGAAGGGAGGTGGGGAGTGAATAATATTGGGACGCACCCAAACTGCACAAAAACAATAAGGGAACATAACGGTAGCCTCATAGCTAGAAGGTCCTGGGTTTAAATCCCGGCCGGGGCTTTTCTGTGTGGAGTTTACACTCACTGGGCCTCATTCATGAAGTGTTCCTAAATATGCGCGTACATTTGTGTAGCTACGTATTCGTATTCACGTACTTCCATTTAAAGGTCCATACGAAGTAAAAATGGCCCAGAAAAAGCAAAAGAAAGAATTATTCCGACACTGAAAACTGAAGTTTTATTAGCAGATGTTCAGTCAAGGAAAATAAATAGTTTAGTAGCCTATCATCCATTCCGGTGTTATACAGTAAATAGTAAAGTAGCCTACATGGTAAAGTAAAAAGACATGGCAGGATATAACATGCAGGAAATGCAAAATCTCCCATCACACGAGCTGTTAAAGTGCAAGCCTATCTGCATCGGATAAGCAAATTGCCTCTATCTGCCAAGCAGGCTGCGGCCTTTCTCGCAGCCTGGACATAAATAAAATAATGAATTAATTAATTTCGTCATTTTGTTGGTGTTCTGTGCGTGCGAGAGATGGTTTGAAATACCCAATCCCCTAGGGATGGAAAGAGGTAGGCCTAGTTAGTCTGACACAGTAAATTTGACGTAGCTACACCAATAAGCCAGCCGTCTCTCACCGCAGCATTCTGCAAATGACTGCCAACTGAAGCTGTTGTGGGTCCCACCACGCAACCGGGCCAGGATGTTGAGCAATACATTTTGCATGACATATGAGCTGCACAGATGTGACGGCCCTTTCTATTCATATTTTGTAAACGTATCTTCGGATGGAGCCTTGAGGCTACGTTTGTGCAGTACAGTTACAGCACCAATAACATTATGCAGGTTTATGCCAATTTCATAAAAAACAGAAAATGACTAACCAGCCATACGTCACTCTCAGCCAACAAATAGCTTTTGCGGATCGTTCAGTTCTGTCTTAAGCAGCCAACTCCTCCAACAGCACAAGGTCAGCCATTGCAACGCTGGCCATACAGACCTGTACGTCATTTTATAGCAAATTTCATTCTATGGTTAAATGTGTGTTTTAATTATCTTATTTAACGTCATATAACATTTAAGTTTAATCAATTCAGAAAAATAGTAGCCTACTGGGAGCATTAATTAAGTTATGGGTCTAATTAAATCAATTCATAGCCTAAAATTGATTAATAGGCTTAATCGAAAATGCTTGCTTTTTACAGTAGTAATTATTACGTTTGCATTGTGCACTTCAAAGGCTACATTTAGTCTTGTGAATTTAACTGAAAATGAAAGTAAATTCATGTTCGAGTTGATATTCAGAAGCTACATTTATTGGCATTTTGAATTTACATGTAGAGTTGAAGTCGGAAGTTTACATACACTTAGGTTGAAGTTGAAACTCATTTTAACTCATTTTATGAGTGTGCTCAGCTAGAAATGTCTCATGGACCGCAGTCAGTCATCTTGAACCCTTCTCGTGCTGGAAACCTCGGCCACCGATTTTGATATTTCTGAATAAGGGTAGCCGGCCGAGTCCTGAAGGACACAGCATGCGTAGAACATTTTCACTGAGGATCTGTAAACGTCAGCAAATGCACTCAGCTCTGTGTCTCTGTCTCTCTGCCAAGGGGGGATAAGATGCGATACATGCATAGAGACCTCTGGGGACATGGGGGGGGGGGCTTCTGGGGCTGTGACCATGAAGAAGAGGTGGAGGAGGGGAGGAGGCCTATCTGGAGAGATTGGCACAGCATCTAAAGAAAACAAGGTCTAATGGTCTTTCTTTTTGGATCTAAAGAAAGGTGTTTCATCTGTGTATTTGTGTTTGATTAATAAATCTATAACCGGACTTGCGCTGCTCATTTCCTGGTGGGGCTATCAGAGAGGAAGTGCTCTGTCTAAGGCTGAGGGGCTGCAATGTTTAATCTGGGTTTGATCATATTAGTCTGAAGGGTTGGTTTCAGGCATCAAACACTCATATTTATACACATAGGGCTATGATGCACATAGGCCTACATGAGGCTCAGAAGTGTGGCTGCTAATATGTCAAAGTACAAAATATTAGGAAGTCATTGGTTACATACAGTATACTTTAGTAAATTCATATGAAGATAAGTGAAACATGATAACTGAGGCAGGAGAGGTTGAATGGGGATATCAGGTACCTGCAGGTGTAACCGTCGTAGGTAAGCACTAAGCACCTTGGTAAAACTGGTCTGTGTCCATTGGAGAGACAATTATGTATGTTTAATTATGTGGAATAACTTCCCCTGATGTGTAAACGTATAAAGCGCATTACAAATTCCTCCATGCAGTATTTGCATTAAATACTATGTTCAGACACCATATTTGTTCTTGATTGACAGTAGTAAATCACTAAATTGTTGAGAGAGTGATGGGGAGGATGCAATGCTTTTCTGTCATCATTTTCAGGGGTCACAGGAGCAGCCTCTTCCCTTCCTCCTAAAGGTATGTTGTTTTTGTGGTTTTGTGTCTGTGTGGATACCATTACGTGGATGTCTGTCTGTGGAGGCGTGGTGACGCAGAGGAGTCCACTTTCTTTTTACACTCCCTTTTTCTTTAACAGCCTTCTCTGATCTCCAATGGCTTATTTTTCTCTCAATATACTGTATATCTCTCCCCCCTCATTTTGCTATCTGTTCACAAATGCTGAAAAATCATTGATTTATAGACACAACTATCTACAATTATTGTTAGAAATATACACTGCCTGGCCAAAAAAAAAGTCGCAGTTGCACCAGTCATGCATAGTGCCCACTGTACAAGCCTCTGGAGGCAGTGTTATGATCTGGGGTTGCTTCAATTGGTCAGGTCTAGGCTCAGCAATGTTATGCAGCAATAAAATGAAGTCAGCTGAGTACCTGAATGTACTGAATGACCAGGTTATCCCATCAATGGGCATATTCCAGGACGACAATGCCAAGATTCATCGGGCTCAAATTGTGAAAGAGTGGTTCAGGGAGCATGAGGAATCATTTTCACACATGAATTGGCCACCAGAGTCCTGACCTTAACCCCATTGAAAGTCTTTGCGATGTGCTGGAGAAGACTTCACGGAGTGGTTCGACTCTCCCGTCGTCAATACGTCAAGATCTCGGCCAAAAATTAATGCAAGTCTGGACGGAAATAAATGTTGTGACGTTGCATAAGGTTGTCGAAACAATGCCACGACGAATGCGCGCCATAATCAAAGCTAAAGGCGGTCCAACAAAATATTACAGTGTGCGACTTTATTTTTGGCCGGGCAGTGTATATTACAAATATTATTTCAGAACTACATCAAAATGTATGTCTACTGCCATGTGGAGGTATGAGACTGTTATATGCCTGGAAAGATGTATTACAAACTATGCACAATACACTAAATTAGTATATTTGAACAAGTTCATCTGATGCCAGTGTATCGGGTAGCTCGTAAGACCTTCAGTATCAAACAAAAAGACGGATGGAGAGGGGTTGAAAGGAGTGGAAATGCAAGGGTGAGGAGAGCAGGCGTGTATGGAAAGAGGGTGGATAAGGAAGAGATGGAGAGATAATAATGGGGGAAAATGAAGACTGGGGGGCGGGGGGTTGGAACAGAAAGGGCCAGCAAAGTGGAGAGACAGAGCCCAGATGAAAATCTATTCAATTCAGCGGAGGCTCCTCCCCCCGCAAGCAGAATAATTGCACGACACAGACAGCGAGAGTCAGGTTTATCATCATCATCATCATCGTTCTGCTTCACTGAAGGACAGGAGGCGGTATTTTGCAGCACTTTTGTGGACGTGAACAGTGGTGCCAGGTAATGAAATGATTTCATATTAATAACTTTTTATTTGAAATATTTCATAATATTTACTTGTCTTGGTTTCTGTCTTCTTCCTCTGTATTGTTTTACCCCGAGACGCATCAATGCGCCTGCTTAGGTTAGATTCTGTGTCTGTGTCAGGATTGTGTCATTTCAGATATTTTAACCAATTCAAACTTTTGGCTCCTGTTTTTAGTTTTACAGTTTTCTGTGAATAGCACAAAGGCACAATAATACATGAGCCCCATGTTGATAAGGAAATATCTTACACATTATATAGTTTTCAGCATGATGCTTAATTTAACCAATGTGTGGGCAACATGGTGCCAGAATACTGGTTAGTTAGTTTGATTCAGCAGTATGTCTTGCATTGATGTGCAGGGTGAGAAGTAGATACAGTGCCCGGCCACTATTATTGGCAGCCCTGGTAAAGATGAGTAAAAACGATTATAAAAAATTAATCGTTTGGTGAATTAGCTTAATCTCACACTGACAAAATGGATAACTTGAAGGGTTTCTTCTCCTGACTTATTTTTCCATAGAGTTCAATAGGGAATATTTGTCAGGAGAAACAACCCTTAAAGTGATCCATCCATATCTACTACATATCTGGCACCAGAATGATGGTTTGAGACTCGTTTGGTACCTCAGACCCTTGATGACTTACAGCCATGTATTCCATACTGTTCCAGCATAATTTACAGCTAAATCTAGTCCCACTCCCCAATTCCCATAGAGATCCATTCAAATGTAGAGACGTTATAGTATTGCTTGTAAGAGTACCAGAAAATAAGATATCAAGAGTCTTTTGATGTTGTTGGGTCACAGACATCTGGAAGTCATGGCATGCAAAGGATATTTGACCAAATATTAAAAATGATTACTTTATTCTATATATAAATGCAGGGGTGGCAATAATTGTGGTACACATGGTTTTGTTAAAAATAATTATTTCTTGATGAGGGATTTTTTTTTTCTCATAATAAATTTACTTCAATTAAAGGTTGGATTTTTCTCATTGTTTCAGTGTGAGATTAAGCTAATTCACCAAACGGTGAACCCTTTTTACTCATCTTTACCAGGGTTGCCAATAATAGTGGCCGGCACTGTAGGTGGGCATGTTTTAGTTGTATTACCTGATTATACTGTGCTCACAAACAGTAAGCACAGAAGTAACTCAAAAAGACACAATAATTCCGTTGGTTTTATTGAGCAGTTGTGTCTTTCTAAAAAGTATCCTAATTGCAAAATATATATTTGTTAGAGTTTTGACATTAGATTCCTTTTAATTTTAACTATAAAATAATAAAATGATGCACACATTAAAACAGATAATTACACATTTAAAAGGTATTGACAAAAAGATACAAAGCCAAAAAGAAACTTGTAAAACCATTGTGAGTTGAATATGTTGAGCCTTCAATATGTTGCTCTCTCTCTCTCTCTCTCTCTCTTGCTCTCTCCAGACATAAGATTGCCGCTTCACTGATGTGTGGCATGAGGCTGTGTGTGTACCTGGCTCTGATGCTCACGGTAAGTGGGCTGTGCCAGGGGAGGGGATTTGGGGACCAAGGAGAACAGCTGGAGGGGGAAGGCAAGGTGACGAGAGACCTGGTGGCCCTCAAACTCCTTAACAGGAATGGGGTCCCACGATCCCTGAAAACCCCCCAGCTTCGACCCTCCATCCGGAAGAACAGACCGCAGAGGCCTGCACCCCAGGCCCCTAAGCAGAACCTCTTGGGGTCACGCTTTGCCCTGTCATTGGATGTCCCCACCAGCATCCTTAGTGCCCTGATAGACCTGGCCAAGAACCATGAAATGCGAACCAAGGCCGCTGCCAATGCTCTGCTGATGGCTCGCATCGGAAAGAGGAACTAAGGACTGCACACGCACTGGACCTGGGTGGGGAGGGCCAGGTTGAATGCAGGGATGAGTGGGATGACAGTTGGTAGTGGGGAAATGTTCATGTTAGGAATGGGTGAGATACTGACCTGAAAACTTACAAACTGGAAATATGTACGTCCAGAACGGAGTTTCCTCTGTAGCTACCCCCTGGCTAGCTTTGGACCTCAATTGGGTTAACATTGACTATGCCCGAAGAGTAATATTCTAGAAAAACAACACAAATTGTATTTGAACTGTTGAAAGTTGAGTCTGCATTAGTGTTAGTCTCCACCAGCCTTAGTGGAATCGTAGATTAAGTTGGTTATTTTAAATTTATGTTACAGTGATGTTATTGGGGCTTTTAATTACAGGCACTGTCAAGCAGTGAATCACTCATTAGTCGGAGAGACACCGTCCATTCACAAAAACCTGCTCTGATAAGAAATCAGCAGTGGAGCGGATATTGTCCCATCAGAGGAACACCGGAGCTTCTATTCAAGAAGCATTTCCCTCCTTCTTTATGCACCAATAATTACTTCAGAAGATAGGCCTACGTTCAACACTGAAATGAAATTACAGCTCCAAGTTCAAAAGGCAAATTTCCCTAATATATATATATAAATTTAAAAAAAGATTCCCTGTCATATAAAAGTTTTGCTGGCCCAAAAACATTTCTAATTAGAAGGAAAATATAGCCAGGCCATAACACTGAGGTCAGAATTGTATACATGTCATCTGGTATCAATATCAGAAATGTTCTGTGAACACTGTTTATGCTCAATAGGTTTAAAGTGGAATAAGGATAGGGGTGCTGGCACTACAAATACTGCAAATAATGAATCAACATTGTTTCCATGCCTCATGTAAAATAACTGGTGGTCCAATGTGTATTATTCAGTAAACTTGCTAAAGGTCAGCTGAATATATGTTATGTGCCTGTGTTACTATGTAATCAGAACCATATTTTATCATTAAAAACATGTTGATTTTATATTGACAAACAACCCAATCAAATTGCAATTTAGTTTAGACGGCGAACTGACGTCTTGTGCCCAGGGGGACTTTTCAGCAAAAGTGTATGTAAACCTGTATGAGCAGTGTGCATTTGGGTAGTTGACATGATGTGCAATTTTTCCATCCGGAGGGGATAGAAACCATGAAAATGCCTTTATTGTGATTAGAATTGTGGAAAATAATAAAACTCTTCAAGCTGTATGTGGACAGGATGTTAACATATACAATGAACAATTAAATTTTTTGTCAAATTGAATTAAACTATGAATGTCCTCTGGTATGACTTCTCCAGAACAAGATTGGGAAACTTTAAGCATTTTATTTACAAAATATAAATAACTCTAATTGCCATCTATAATCACTGGCATTACTTTACAGATGTATTTTTTTAAATATAAATTTAACTCCAGAAGTTAATGAATATAATAACCAAAAAGTAGCAATTCGTTGAAGGTTGTCCGGAAATCTTATGTCCTCTCTGGTGTGACACAATATTTTTTATTTAAAAAATCAGCATTTACTTGAACACCTTTTTTGATTTGGAAGACCCAATTTTACCAGGAGGTACAGACGACCTTTGAAGAGCATATGCCATGACAAGAGGGTAAGTTTTTATCTCTGATATACAGTATCTTAATTTTTCACTTTTCTAGCATCACCATTGAAGAGGGGTCATTTTGTCATCCTTTGGGGTGATGCCCCAAAATTTATAAATATAAAGAGTCACATCTTATAAAATACAATATTACATAAAATCATGAAAAAATAAACCCTTAAAATAATAACATTTCCTTCGGTAAAATTATAAAGGTAAATAATGATATATTTAAAAGATAGTATTATCTTACTGTTCAAATAAATAAATTGGTTTATTACTTTTTAAATTTAAATTATCACAATTATGGCTCAAGATTTACTGAAAAATATCCACTCGTCAACATTTTCCTTCAAATTTTCATAAACCCCATTTAATTTAAGTACAGTAAGCTACTTGGGCGGCAGTGTAGCATAATGGTTAAGGAACTGGACTTGTAACCGAAAGGTTGCAGGTTCAATTCCCAGGTAGGACACTGCCGTTGTACCCTTGAGCAAGGTACCTAACCTGAATTGCTTCAGTATATATCCAGCTGTATGAATGGATAAATGTAATAATAAGTTGTGTAAGTCGCTCTGGATAAGAGGTAGACTTAATGAGGTAGACTGAGGACTTTCTGAAATATAAAGTCAGCATTAATATGGAAATTGATTTATTATTATTTTAAAAAAAATCTATAACTAGAAAAAGAACCGTATATATTTTTCTTAAGTTTATACTCTTCAGCATGCAATTATATGACTTACATGAAAAAAGTAGCCTACGTCAACCACCCATTTATTGTTTATATGAGCAAATAAATTCTGTCGTGGTTATTCTCAGACCAAAGAGCATGCTTGTTTTTGTAAAAAACCTGGGACAATTAATATTATGGAACATTGGAGTTGGCTACATTTGTGTGATACGAGCTTACGTAGCTACATGTTTGAGTAGGCCTATATTTAACTACGGATACGGATAGAGCTATAGGCCTATTAAACAAGATCTAAATGATCATGAGTCATTGCATTCTTGGCAGTCTTGGGCTTCACCGTGGCCCATATCGCAACTGACAGCTTGTTAGTGCTGCAAGAAAATATCTCCTCAGCCCATGAACGATCACCTCGAATCTTTCTGACCGGCGCAGCTAGGCTACTGAGCAGATGGGACCGCCTAATGAAATCTTTGTCAGCTACACCGGATTACTTTCATCCTTTAGCTAAATGTCTGGCACCCCACGTCAGTTTGTCTTTGAGATTATAGTCAAAACCTAGCCATAATAGATCCGCCACGGTCTCTCTTTGGAAGCGCTCACAACAATAGCCTAATGAACCAACGTGCTTCTCACTTCGATGCGTGGTTTCGGCATTGTCCAAAGGTTATTGCAATACAGGAAAACTCTTTATAAATGCAGTTTATTAGTGAACATTAAAAACCGCATAACAGTGGTAGGCTACAAACCTCTGACCAAGATATAGCCTAACTAGCCAACCTTAAGTTTAAGATGTGAACACAAAGTGGGGAGGGTGTGCCCTTGAGTTATGGTAGCCTAAACAATTTTGGCTCCGGATTGGAGTTCACCTGTAGGCTACGGTCCATTTGACCCTGCATTGCTGTCAGACCATAGAAACATAAATTTAAATTCAGGCACGTGTCATATGACTCGGGTTGATCTCCCCATCCATCCGCACCAGTAATTCATGGCGGATGGTGGCCGCCGAACGCAGTGAGACTGCAAAATTGTTGCGGGTCATCGATACAATTAGAAAGTAAGTTTATTTTTCCGTCTTGCGCAAACATTCTTGGTCGTCTGGATACATTGGTTATAAAGATATATGCACTAGGTCAAAACTTCTGTTTTCGTGCAATTTCTTGATAAAAATGACAAGTTCAGCAGTCAATGAACGGCTCACTCGTGCATTGTAGGCTATAGCCTCCTAACACGCTAAGTGTTTGAGCCAACGTTTGCACTTATGCGGTGGGATGTGTTTGTCGGAAAATAAGATTAATACTTAATTATTACACAAGGCTTAGTTTGCTTGACTTTGCATTGAGTTGGTAAGTAGGCTGATAGCATGCAACTTCTAGGCCTATATGTGTCGATATGTTGACACTTCGATTCAAATTGGGTTTCGCTGGCCTTGAGTCTCTTCAAAGAAACACATTTATTTATTTATTTTGAGAGACCGGACTCAAAGAAGGAATTTTATAGCCGTTCGGACGAACCTGTTACTATACCTGTTATTGTGGTAGCCTAACACAGCAGAAAGAGCAAGCATTATTGCTCTTGAGTTGGAAATATCAAACCTTCAATAGCTTACTGCACTGGATTTCTATTGTTCTCTATTATGTGCAATTGGAATGAGAAGTGACTGATTATTTGTTTGTTTGGATAGTGATAGTTTTGCCCAGGATGTCATTGCAACTGTAGTTTTTCACTTGCCACTCGTTCTGTTACACTGTCCAAGTAGTTATAATTATAATTCTTACACCATTATGTGTGTCCTAAACTTGTGGTATAGTAGTTCTCACTTAATTCATAGTGATGACATAGTGAATATAACACCCCCTGCACTGCTGCACTCTGCACAGCTGAGTTGATAAGGTTTCAACCTATGGGAAGGGGCTGTGTTGAGTGTTGGAGTGGGTTTATCTTGTTATAAACTTTTTGTGATCCACAAATAAGACTGCTCATTTTGACAGTGGGATTTTAATGCTGTCAATGTACTGTGGCGTGTATCGCACTGCTGCACCCAGCCCCATTCATTGTGATTGTGTCTGTGCGCCCAAAAGCCTCTGGTTTTGTGCATCAGTATTTGAGGATGTGTTGGATTCCTTGTGCCTGTTTGGAGGTGAACAGATGATGGATTTTTATCATGTGTGGTGCATGCATGCCGGAGGTTAAGGATTGTTGGTGTGTGTGTGTGTCTGAGGCTGAGCACATGCAAGGTTGTGGGTTGCGTGTGTTTGGGCATGCTGCAGGGTCACAGACAGGATGTGAAATAGTTTGCAACATCTTTAGTTTGAAACAGATTGCAACATCTTGAGAAATGGACAGGACGACTTCAGGAGGCTCCACTGTCTGAGATTTGATTTGTCCTTGAGCTAGAGCTGTCCTTTTTTGTAGAGAAATGTATTTATATAAATCTATAGTTAAAGTAATACATTGTTTAATCTGGTATGTATTTGAAGCAGAGTTAAATCAAAGTAAGAAAGGCTTGATTTTACATGAATGGACTCAGTTACCATTTCACTTTGTAGTTTGGGAAAAAACAGAAGGATACATTTATATATCACCATCATGCCTGAGCCAAGCTGACAAAATAAGAGAGAAACAGGTGCTGTCTGATGTGGACTCATAGACTGAAAACAAGGCAAACTAAAAATAAAATGGGGTGGAGACTAGTAGACAATGTTTTGACATTATTACAGTAGAAGTACTAACAAAGATTTAGTAATGTTGAACATTTGAACTATCCTCTGCCCTGTGTGAATAATCTTTGTTTTAATTGCAGTACTAATTACTTACCTTACCCTTACCAAGGGTTAGTCCATTTGATGTTTCCCTGATAAGGGTCATGTTTTCATTTATGTTGCATCTTCTCAAGATCTCAACGTGTTTTACACTGAAGGTAATGTGAACCACTACAAATGTGTAAAATGCACTTGATTGGTGTACGTCAGGCAGGTTAGGAATTTGGCCATTGCATCAGGGAAACCTAGTCCATAAGAAAGGGTGGCAGGACCTCAGTTTAGTGTCTGTACCAAAAGACTGATTCAGATACTGAATAGCAGACATGACTGATGCTATTGGGTGGATCCTCAGAGCAATCTCTCCTAAACATGTAACAGCGTGTGGGATGCATGCCAGTACCATTATATAGGCCTAGTATGTTCAAGTGGGTGTGGTCATTTTTATAACTTTGTTCAATACAGGAAGTTTAAAGGGCAAGACACCTGGGAGGTATTGCGCAAAATGATGACAGGTCCAGTGATGTCACCTCCGCATGACTTTTCGTTGCTTATCAAACTGCCAGGTAGTTGTTTTAACTTGAGGAGAGGAACAGCTGTTACTTCCTTGAAGTTTTCGCTAAAGCTCCCCTGCTACTGCATATCAGGATTTGTCCCGTGAAAGATTATATACTCTCCGGGAATGTTTGGCTGGTTACTGGTCACGCGGGTCTAATAGTCAGTCTGCTAAAGACATATCCATCCAGGACTTGCTTTCTGAAAAAAGCTCTTTCTGCTTTTGAAAATAATCCCATTCCAACAATTCACTTTGTTCATAAGAAGAAAGGAAATCGAGTTGAAATTACTGGGTAAAGAGTCGAGAGAATGTAGGGAGGGGGTGTGTCTGAGATATTGTGCAATCTGATGACAAGTCCACTGATTGTAGAGAGGGGGAAGGGGAAGGGGGGGAGGGGAGGGCAAAGAGAAGGTGTTGCTCAATAAAGCTGACTCCACACGGAGTTGACTGAATGGAACAAAGGTGAAAAGAGGAGTGACATGCGAGCGATCGGACTATCTGAGAATCTCATATCTTAACTCATTTGTTATCCGATCGACCAGTCACTGGAGTTGTGAGTCCAAATAAGAGGGATATACCAAGACAGGTAACCAATGAACTCTAATGTTCCCTTTCAATTTTTACATTTTGTAAGAAGTCGTATGAATACTGATGGCTGCCTGTTTTGGACGGTTTTCTGTTGGGGATGAGATGACATGTCTACTCTACATATATAGGAATGTACAATACTCTTGCTGTACACGTGTGGACAAACTGTCAAATTCCCTTGATGGCAGATGGCATGGCATTCTAAAAAGATTACATGCTTGTTCAATAGTAGTGCGATGAATCGATGATATAGTGTGTGGTTGGGAAAGTGTTCTCTATCGTATAAGGAGTTGGTACGTATTAGTATGGTTGTCCTGGTTCTTCAGTAGTCTACAGGACTTAACCAACAGTCTTCCTTTCATTAAAAGTGTTCAGAAATGCTCAGAAGACGAGATACTACTGAAGGGTAATGTATTGATGCATTATTTTGAGTCTTCAAATCAGTGCTGTGATCAGCACAGCAGTACGAAAATCAGACACCACCCTCTGAAAATCGTCAACAGTGCATCATTGGCGCCCCCTGCTGCCTGCTGGAAGTAATACTCTTGAGTTCTGGTATTGCTTCCATACAGTGTGACATTTCAAAAAGATGAACACTTTTTTCTTTTTTTAGTTAAAAACTGTTTCCTTGTTGTTTTTTTGTTTTTTTAAATACAGCTCTGATTGCCTGTTCACTGAGAAGATGGAATATGCCAAGAGGTCTCTCAGTCTGCTGTCTCCCGCGTCTCTCTCCAAGTAAGAGCCTGTTTCCATGGCAAACACCATCACAATGATTATTATTCATAACTAATGGATTTAGTTTGTGCTGAGTTCACATTGCAGGTGCATTTTACCCCAGGTGTGTGACAGCCAGCATGACAGCCAGTGCCTCTATGACCCAGCAGCTTCTCACGGGCCTGACCCCTCGCCTCAAGCCCTTCCGGGTCACCAACGCCGACCGCAGCGTCCGGAAGGGTATCGTGGCCGATGGGCTCCGGGATCTGCTAAACAAGGTAGGGGTGGGATCCAGACTGCCAAGCCAGATCACCAGGAGGGCTCACTTGCAAAATAATGATCAGAAATCAGTTGAATGGAATGCAGGAGGAGTTTGTGAGACATGCATCTGTACACTGGCACACATTTCCGCTAACAGTCACAGTGATTATACTAATGAGTAATGCACGAACCCATACTGATTTAACATGCGCACACAGGCAAACACTCACTGAAACGCAGTCACACCTGTGTCACCGGGACTCGTCACTGGTAGAATGTGGTGAGGATTGACATCCACAATGTAAATTTAAATGTCAAATGCAAGTCAGTATTCACAAACGCTCTCGAAATACACTGTTTTATTCACTGGTTGCATGGTGTATTACGGGTACTTATAAATTTTGTCTGTCATTGCACAGCCGTCAATAGGGTTGGCACTCCCTTATTGCATCAACCAATAAAAACGGTTCTACGGTCAAGGACCTAAATGACTTTGACTGGCACTATGTCCCCCTTTGATTGATGTGTGCTTTGTGGATTTTCACCTCCTTCCCCTGGAGCCACTCTCACAAAGCAATAAATACTCACGTGAAATGTTATCTAAAGACAGTCCATCACATTTGCTTGTGCCTCACATTTTTGCGTTGTTTTTAAATGGTGGCTTCACTGTTGTCTTGCGTTTAAAATTGTTTCTGTTTTCATCAAGTAAGCATGGTCTGCATGCTGTACCAAACTTGGCAGTGCATTTTCTGCAATGTGAAATGTAACAGTTCTATTAAGAGCGCTGTATAATTACATTTGATGTACTCATTAATTGAATAAAAGACCGCCCCGTCCTCTCCGTGCGCCCCCAGGTGATGGACGGGATGCACGTGTCCTGTGTGAGTGCCCTGGTGCTGGACGAGGACGGGACAGGGGTGGACACGGAGGAGTTCTTTCAGACGCTGCAGGACAACACTGTCTTCGTGGTCCTCGAGAAGGGGCAGAAATGGACAGCTCCCCCGGTAGGTGCCTCGGCCACGCCCCCCACCCCCACCATGGGTCCATTGTAAGGAAGGAATTGGTGAGCCTCAATAAGGCCACGCCCCTTTCTTTCCTCCCTGACATCTTATATTGTGTATGGCTTGCTGGTTTTTAACTATTAGAGCAGGTATGAGTAGATGCCTCCATTCTGGTTGCTGGCACTGTATAACTATTTACTCATCCTAGTAACCTGAATTTGGGTATTCCTTTTAAAATTCTACAACCAACCGCACCCCAAAATGGGTATGGGCTGGTATGTATATATATATTCTCAGTATTGCTACATACACACACACACACACACAGTTATGCATATAGATAGAGAAATTAATGAATCAATCTGGAAAGTTAAAAATCCAGGGGCTTATATGATATTGCTTTGAGCTGGTGTATCCAGGATCTGGAATGTAGACTACTCAAAGACATGATTGGTGTATTAAAAAATTACCATGTCTGTATTGCTTCCGACGCAACATTTACGCAGGGTTTGTTGTAATTGCTGTCTGTCTGCAGAAATTAATTTGCATATGTCCTCAATTATGTCAGTAATGACTTTCCGGCACCTTAATTCCATTAAACGGCATGTTTATTCAAATGCTCTCATACTGGGGACAGAGCGTTAAAACGTTTGCCATTTTCTCTTGTCATCCGTCATGATGATTTGCAATGCATTAACTGCCATTCAAATGCATGCTTAACTAAGTCTAGATAACAAGACTTCATTCGGAAAAGAAAGCCTAATCTGGCACTCATCTGTTTTACACGTTATAATCTAAAGACATGCCTGTAAAGACAGACCTTTTGTTTTCATTTTGTTGCTCTTTTGCACTCTGGCCCTCCCCACAACATTCCTCCTTCCTACATGGATCTGTGGCATACCTTGCACCTCAATCTTTGAGGGGGTCACTCACATTATAAGAAAAGCCATTTCTGAGTCTCCCAATGTTCTCTGCACCACCTACCTGTAAAAGAACATTTTTAAAAAGCAAGGTATCAGTGTGCTTCTATGATCCCTGTCTCTCATTCCGCCCTCCCCCTTTGCAGAATGGTCCCCACTACAAACACCTCATTGAGCATCGGTCCCAGCGGAGGAAAGATGTTGCACGGTTGACCTTTGACCTGTACAAGAACAACCCCCAGGATTTCATTGGCTGCCTGAATGTGAAGGCCACACTGTATGGCATGTACTCAGTCTCCTATGACCTGCGCTGCTATGGGGCCAAGAGGATACTCAAGTGGGTGAACTCACAGCTGG
This sequence comes from Synaphobranchus kaupii, assembly GCA_029718625.1. Lineage (NCBI taxonomy): Eukaryota > Metazoa > Chordata > Actinopteri > Anguilliformes > Synaphobranchidae > Synaphobranchus > Synaphobranchus kaupii. Next base: position 96,227,296 of record CM056380.1, read on the forward strand.
GGGAGGTTTGGAAGTGTTTAGAGGTCAGCCTGATTTTCTGGTGTGTTAGGCTTCAAGTGGGTGAACTCACAGCTAGGGGAGGTTTGGAAGTGTTTAGAGGTCAGCCTGATTTGCTGGTGTGTTAGGCTTCAAGTGGGTGAACTCACAGCTAGGGGAGGTTTGGAAGTGTTTAGAGGTCAGCCTGATTTTCTGGTGTGTTAGGCTTCAAGTGGGTGAACTCACAGCTAGGGGAGGTTTGGAAGTGTTTAGAGGTCAGCCTGATTTGCTGGTGTGTTGGGCTTCAAGTGAGTGAACTCACAGCATGGGGAGGTTTGGAAGTGTTTAGAGGTCAGCCTGATTTGCTGGTGTGTTAGGCTTCAAGTGAGTGAACTCACAGCTGGGGGAGGTTTGGAAGTGGTTAGAGGTCAGCCTGATTTGCTGGTGTGTTGGGCTTCAAGTGGGTGGTTGTGGTTGTATTGTTAAACTGAACTACAGTGACACTCAGTAAGGTGCATCTTTGGGGCTGGCAGGTGACTCGTTCAACTAAAGCGCTCCTCAGTGCAGAAAGCTGTCTCTCAGAGCAGTATCCACAAAAGGATTGGGATGGTTTTGCACCCATTAAAGTATCACAATCACCGGGGGGAAAATGTTCGATTCACAAAGCACCTACAGTGGGAGGGAAACGGCAACACGGTGTGCTGTTTGGGTTGTGCATATCTAAATTGTGTTATCTACATATTTCATTACACAATTTCAGTAGCAAAATTTCTGATTTTCATGCAGATGTGGCTTAATACAGGTCTGATTCACAGAAATGATGGCAAATTACTGATTTGCGTAAGCATGGATTTGTTTTTGAATGACCTGAAACCTGGTGCCAATACGGATCTTGTGTACAAGGATATCTTGCAATACTAGAAGTGAGTGGCGACAAAGATGACATTGAACATGCCCCCTGTCATTTGTTTTCTGCTACCATTTAATTAAGCTGACAGACTAAGCTTTAGACAATTCCAATAGCTGTGCTACTTCAATTAAAAACCATTCATTCAAAATGGTCCAATTCTAAGAATTGAGATGGTTGGTCCAAAAAATACTGAAGGGGTCCACTTGCTGGTCATCCAACCAAACTTGACTGTTGCTCCCTGCTTCCCTTTATTAGTCATTATTATTCCTGCATTATTTGCATGCCGAATTAAAATGAATACCTTATTAAATGACAAGTAAGTTTCTGATTAATGTTATTAAATCAGCGCTTGCTCAACTTCAAATAAGTTGTGAGCAAAACCATTCCTTTACTTTTTTGTGCATTTAGAGAGAACTTGACACCAAAGCCCATTTTTGTGTTAAAATTAAAGTGGGCTCAAACAGCTGAGATTAGGCAAAGCCTCAAATGTAAATTAAAGCTGCAGAGAAGATGAAATTTAGCACAGATGTATATCTGAAGGCTGATCTGATGGACAAAATGCTATGTTTCGCAGCTAAAAACAATACATTATTGTACCTGTGCACAGCTCTCGCTAACTATTTGGGTATGCTTGCACGGTTTCTTGATTTGCATCAATAATTAATCAGTGGTTAATATGGCACAGGTGGCGTTTGCAGCTGTTGCGCAATACGTGGCACAAACTGCGCTCTGTATTTTTGTCTGTGGATCTACCCCTCAGTGCTGTGCTGAATCCTGTCCATGCTGTGACCAGCAGCCCCACAGTCTCATTGTGTAAAATGCAGGTGCAGGCTGCACGTAATGACTGCACATCTCAGCTGGAGGACTGCAGAGTAAAAAATGTGACAGCTGGTAGCACACTACAATTGATGGAGAACATTGTAGTGCTGAGAGAGGCTGTGACAGACCTAAAAATATGGCTGGGCATAACGTGTGCAGTAGGGTTCACGAAAGGGGGTAAAACAAGGTGTATTTAGCGCCAACCTTTCAAGACTATGCTTAAGCAAGTTCCCACACAATAAGGCCAAATTAACTGCTTGTTTTACATGAAAATACCTTATTTTTCCATAGAGTTCAACAGAAAAATTAGTCGGGAGAAACAACCCTTAAAGTGATCCATCCATATCTACTGCATATCTGGCAGCAGAGTGATGGTTTGAGGTTTGTTTGATACCTCAGACCCTTGATGACTTACTCTGCTTCTTGGACGCCCTGTTAGCTTGTTGTTTGGCTTCGCTGTAGGCTAATTGTGCTTGTTCACCTCTGCCATTGCAGTAGCCAGCCAGCTACAAATGCTCAGCTGAAACCTGACCCCCCCCCCCCCACAGGCTCTGTAGCCACACCCACCCCTCCCCAACAGAAAAGAGCACCACGCCCATAAATGTCCTGAACACGTTAGAATAATAAATACAGGCATAGGAGCAAGGTTTTGGCACTTTTTATTTTTCGACAGAGATTGCCACTGCACCATAGATATGACTGAGCAGATTGGATTACAGATAGATGGGATCACAGTACAGAAAGTTGTATGGTGGGGAATCAGACCCACAGCCACATTGGGGAATTTGTATGATATATAGGCGGAGAGCCTGCTGACCTCCAGACAACACCACACAGCCTCCCCAAATGAAACTTTAAAAAAAAATTAAAAAAAAACATTTTTAAATAACAGTTTAAATATCTTTTTCTCTCTTTGAATATTTTACTTTCCCCCCTCTTTATGAATCTGTCCTATTTTGTTCCAGGGAGGCCCTGCGATGGACTTTGTTCACCATGCAAGCTACTGGCCATGTTCTGTTGGGCACCTCCTGTTACATGCAGCAGCTGTTGGATGAAGAGGAGAAGGCGGAGGAGATGATGTCAAAGATGCCTGAAAACATGACTAAGCAAATGCAGACCATCCAATGGGGGAAGACAGGGGTGTGACCTCTGCTTAAAAATGAAAACCCTGGGAAGGGATTGGCTGCCTGGAAGGGAAGGCTGTGTAACCAGGGGCAATACCATGCCTAGAGGAGGAGGGTGGACGGTAAAACGATGACACTGTTGTGACGTCATCATGTTCCACGACAGGTGCAGGTTTCATGGAACATCTGCCTACTGTTGGATGCAGCACTTTCCTGTTGGCTTTTTTGTGGAGCAAGACTCCATGTCTGCCCAGCCCTGTTTCCCCTGGCACTGAAGCTATCACTTTGCCCTGCACTGTTACATGTGTGTGTGAGTGTGTATGTGTGTGGGTATATATGTGGGTTTGTGTGTATATGTGTCACTGTTTATTGGGGAGAGGTGATAGAGAGTCTAAAAAATGTCGTCACCTTTTCGATTGCCGCTTGAGCCCAGTCCCCAACCCCCCAAAGTCAAGTTTCAGTTTTACAGGTGCTGAGTGTGTAGCACTCAAACAGCCTCTGCTGTGTCTCTGTGTCTGTCCATTTCAATGTGTCCAGCACTAATAAATGATGAGACATATCATGCTTGTCATTATTTCTTTGGACACTTGTGTGTGTGTATGGTCTGAGTGTCCACCCCGAAGAGTAGCTGAACGTCAATGTGTAAGGATGTACAAAAGTTTGCAATCACTGAGACATTTTTATGTTTTTGAAAGAAATTGATACTTTTATTCACCAAGGTAGCATTAAATTGATCATAAAATAGTCAAGACTGATCATGTTACAAGCTACTATTTCTATTTCATTCTGTTTCTACTTTAGAAACTCAAAGAAACATTTTATAGCTTCATTAAACAGGCATAATTGTTTTCAGCTGCACTTAATATAATGGGAATGGTTTCTCTACCACATTAGCACATTAGCATGATTACTTAAGGATGAGGTAGCACAGTGTGTTAGTACATTGGAGTAATGGCTGCTGAACATGGGGCTTTGCAATCAAGATTGAATTAAAAAACAGTTATTTCAGATTGAATTTAAAAACCCTTATTTCAAATAGTGATAGAAATTTGTAACATTATTAATGTCGTGACTACTTTTTGATCAATTTAATGCCACCTTGGTGAGTAAAAGTATCGATTTCTTTCAAAAACATAAAAACTTCTTTAGGTTTCCAAACTTTTGAACGGTCGTCTGGATTACATCTGGACACTACCATTGTCCTCCTCTGTCTGGTGACCCTCCACTGGACAGGTAGGGATTTCTGGACAATTTTGGAGAAAAATCATACCTCAATCATGTGCGTTGCACACAGCGTTTTACCCAACTGGAGGATGTATGGCAGCCATTTTGTATCAGAATGTTAACCACACACTGGCTAATGAGGAGAGTGAGTGATTTATTTAGAGATCGTCCCAGCTCTATGCATAATGATTCCTGACTGCTCTCTTGCTTGGCCTCTGGAGTAGCAGTCTCTCACTGAGGTGGCTGGTTTGAGCTTGGGGGGGGGGGGGGGGGGGGGGCATGTTCAGTGGTTTCCAGTGATGAAAGGTGCTGAGCTCTGCTAGCACTGGTTAAATCCAAGCTGTCCTCATCAAATGCCAGATGTGCAAGGCTGGTGTGCTGCTGGGAAGATTATTGCTGCCACCAAAGTTTGTCTCCAAAGCACAGCCCCATCTGGCAGCCAATGTCTGAAACACCACAAACATTTCTTACACTGATGCCAATGTTGAAAAAAGTGCCTTGATGTTCAGCCAAGATCACGGGTTATGTAGGAGGAGCATTACGGTGTACCAGCTCTCAGGGAACATGCAGGGAAAAGCCGCTCCTCACTGCCCTGACAGGTGATATTCCTCCTATCTCTGACTCTGCCAGACTAGGGTCACAAACAAGATGTCTATGTATGAGAACTTGCATATGCATTGCCAAGCTTGTTCTTGCATCTGTTTACACATAACAGCTTCTTTTTTGTATCTAATAATAATTGTACATCTCTTGGTTTTTCTTAACATGTTTTTTATTTTCTTTCTGCCACAGTAACAGATAGCCCAACCTACTTTTACACAATATTTGATGGGTTTTCAGTATAACACACCATTTCTGACCCCTATAGTGACTGTCTAGGAGCCGTTTCAACACGCTGCTGCAAGGTAAAGTTAGAAATGGGAGGAGCCTAATGATGATCATGGCACGCGCTCTAACATCAGTTCTGTACCTACACTCTGGAAAAATGGAATAATGGTTTGCGCTCTTCCACTCTACATAGATGTCTCGATCACCCTGGCATTGTGGGAGTGCGTCCGTACGTTCGTGATCGTTTTGGGAGTCTATGATAGGCTTTGTGATAATGTGATTTGGGACTCCTGCGTCCTTATTTAACGCGGGGTTAAACGTGGTTTTATGAAGATGAATACATCGCCAAACAGCCATCCTTCCTGTCATAGGCGAAGCCAGGCGTATTAGAACCTTACACACTGCGATGTAGGCATATTATCCTGCTGACAGGGTGGAGTTTTATTTTTATTTTCTGTCAAAACCATGAATTCATTCCGCATTTGTCTCAGATTTGTCATCTACCATTCACGGAAATACTTTGCATTTAATGAATGAACAGGAATGATCTAAATTCAACCCACTCCAACACGTTCACCCTTGAGGTGTCTCAATCGTCCTTGCATCGCTTCCCACTTCCTTTTATCTCCATCCTACTCAAACACTCAATTCCCCCTCGTGCAACACCCCCACCTTCGCTGCCTGCAGATAGTTTCCGTATAGGACGAGGGAAGAGCCTAGCTTTTTCTTCAACGGGTAGCCGAGTGTACCCGCTGCAGTGCATATGTTATCTTTTCACACAAGTGATGTAGGCTATGTTTGTTGCCTGACTGTAGACTATGTTTAATTCGAGTGGGACAGCTGAATGCACGCTACTAAATTACATAAGAAATTGAGCCTGCATGCATTGCAATAACATAAAAAATTTAAACACAAGTGTTTGGTTCATCTTCGCTCCTTCAAAGCTTCTACGTATATTCCAATCTACTGAAGATCTTATTCTGGTCACGGCGCACACTACCAGACGGCTGTCCCGAAATTTACTACTGCGCGAATCCCGCACGCGACGAAGGACAAGCGGACACCTGCAGTAGAATGTAGCGGGAATTCCCTGTCACTGGTGCAAGAGGTGAGTTCCACACTGCTCTGTCACCAAAAACGCTTTGCGTCAGACAGCATTATTTTATGCAGGCTACATATGAAATTTGCATAAATGATGGTAATTATGGTGCGATATACTATTTTAGCCATGCATTGTGTTTTACCAGTACATTTGTCGTTAATTATTTGTGTGCCTTTATTTGATGCTTGTCCCTATAATAAAGTAGCGCAGTGTAGCCTACACAGTGAATGACCATACATGCAGGTTACTATCAAGCCGGTAAAATCTGCAGCAGCGTATATTTTACCGACCTGCTAGTAGCTGCATCGTGGATACAACGCTTCTTGGACGTTTAAGCAAAGCAGTACTTTAGTGGTTTCAGTGTGTAGTTTGCCTTGAACATACCGTCTAAATTATTGTAATGTCCAGTATCGGCTATTATGCTGTTGGTCTCATCTAAGCGATGAATATTGTGCCAACAGCTCTCTTGGCTCTGGACAACCTGCGGAAAACGTGTGGAAAACAGAACGTGAATTATTAGTTAAAATTTTTATTTTAATTTTATTTCCCAATTAATGGATAGCCTACTGACAGGTTGTGACAGGTTATGAGTTACTTCCTCCATACACGAAACGTGTTTTCTTTCACAATTACAAAAAGATGGAAGCAGTGCAGCTTACCCCACTTGTGGGTGCATGGACCGCTTAATAATGATTATTTTGTCTTTGGGAAAAACGCGTAGTGTGATATTGCAATTATGTGAATGACTTTGTGTTGCGTTGTCTACGGATGCACACTGTTTGCAATGTGAGCTTCAGAAACGGCTTAGAGGCAGCACTCGTTGTCGCTTGATTCAGTTGGGACTCCTTACTGTGGATCCCAACTCTCCCGAGACGACAAGACTTCGAAACCATCTTCTGCAAAGACCAACAGGGAGAACGCAGTAGTGTGTGTGTGTGTGTGTGTGTGTGTGTGTGTGTGTGAGAGAGAAAGAGAGAGAGAGAGAGCCGGGGCAGGGGGATTATAGAATAGTTATTTTGAAGGGGATGTATAGAACAGTATGCATTACAAATAAGTAAATATCAGGACCAACATTATGTAATTTGTTGCAGTGTGGGGGCATGGAAAGGCAGCTATTTTCATTAACACAGTAAATGCCAACGAGCAGATTCACAGAAATATGAAAGGAGTTTATGGTAATGGGAAGTGTCCAATTATAGTGGAAAGGGCACACTGAATTATGCAGAGGTACTGTCAATATAAAAAATGGTTGTTGTTGATATCAAACTGACTACACACTTCTCATCTCAATGCATTGTTTTATCTTTCTTTTAAGTTGCCACCAAGCAAATTAAGTACATTTGACTTCTCTAATTAAATGAGCATACATTTATGTATTTTGGCAACTTAACTCGTGGTTCAACGAAAATACACGGTGGAATTTTTTTTGCTGCTCCATCCCTTTCTGTATGGAGCTGGGCCCTATTCCTCGTAGCTGGCTAACCGAGCTGAGTAAAACCCAGAGCAGTGTTTTTGCCTCATAATGTTCCATATTCAGGTTTTTCCCCCGAGTTTTACTCACTCCAGTTAGCCAGCTAACTCAGTCAGCTATGAGGAATAGGGCCCTTGGTCGATAAGGGCAAATGCACCCTGCAGGAGAATGAAGAAAGTCATAAATGAAGAAGTTTTAGGGTCCATTGGTGACAAATAAAGGCAGGGAGGGGGGTGAGCGGAGGATACCAGATGGAAGTAAGAAAAGAGGATTATAGAAAGAGTCGTAGAGGAGAGGAGGAAAGAACAAACAAAACAGAGACAAGCTGAGAGGTGATGTAGCGACAGCCTTAAAATTCAGATGATGTTAATGAAAAGCTAGCCGCAATTTTTAGTCATCGCTCAAAGAGGGTGAGTTCCTGTTTGGACGGCTCTGATAGCAAACGCAAAGGTACCCTCTTGACTGGCGGAAACACGTGTTCATTACCGTGACAACATGTTTCCTTAGTACCACCTCGTGCAGGCAGTTCTCTTCCAGCCAGGTTCACCGTGCAGGGTATGAGTGCGATTAATTGGGTTTTAATTGCCTCCTTATAAGTAACTTCCAACATTTCAGTTGAGCAGCTACCAATCCGTCCTTCTGGATGTCTCTCTGGTGAATATGCCCACTGGCTATTGCAGCATCCCTGATGTTTCTATAAAAACACTTCTATAAATTATTAAAGTTACATTGCATCTTGACAACTCAATACACAAACAAAACCTTGCATCTCATTTAAGGATGTAACAGGCAACCTATTCACAGAGTGAAGCTGGTTTTTTTTTTCAATTTTCTGTTACACATCACCAATTCATCTTACACATATCAGGAAATAAATATTTCCATACAGTGTCCAAGGTAATTTTGACAAGATAATCAAAAATAAAGTTGACTACAATATTCTCAATGCATAAAACAGATTGTGTCTCCTGTTTTTCTCATTCAATTCAGCAAGCATTTTCTGATAGGTCTGCAGCACCCATGAATAGAATTTCATTGAGAATGGTGTGGTGCACTGTGGGCATAGGTGCATACAGGAGGCACATAAAGTTAGATGGCTAGTTTACTTCTTTACCATCTGATCCATAGGCTGGAAGGTTGGAGCCTGTAGTCGCTGACTGGAGCCTTGTCCCTTTCATCAGCTAGGAGTAGGAGTCACAGTGGCCAGACACAATTTATCTTGACCAGCCAGAGTAGGATTGGTTTAAATCGGTCAAGTTCCTTGGATTACTGTATGAACTGTATAGTGTAAACTGTTACAAAAGAGTAGTCATGCTTTAGCTACAGTGCTTCTGGTGTGGAGAGAAAGAAAGGAGCAAACTGTTAAAAACAATAGTGTATATATACAATGTATACTGTATATGTATATGCATATATATACTGTATATGTGTATACAGTCAGTACCAGTCAGAAGTTTGGACACACCTACTCATCCAACAGTGTCACCAGCAAAGCGACCCCACAACATCACACCCCCCCCCCCCCCCCCATGCTTCCCAGTGGGAACGGTGAAGTTCTAAATTAAAACTACTTGTTGGGGGGGTGCATTTCAAAAACATTTTTTTTAATTTAAATTCTTTTTTGGAATGAAATTCATACATAGGCATCAACTTCACTATTTATATTTGTCTAAGAAAAAAAAATTCAAGCATTTAAGCATAAGCCTTTAATGTAAGCCAAAATGTCTAACTGTCCAAACTTTTGACTGGTACTGTATATATACAGTATGTTGTCATACTTTTTGACACTGTTCCCCTTGCCACCTTAAATAATTTTGCCGTTTTTGTGACCGACGCACCTGCAATTCGGGCACCAACTATTTGGCCCCTTTGGAACTCTGTTAGTATCCTCATCTCACTTGGAGACTTACCTGCTGCTGGTTAGACCTCTTTTAAGCAGACACATGCTGCTAATTAGCATTCATATTAATAGGAATGACCCGTGTAGATGCTTTTGTAATTGTGGTTTAGATGCTTCAAAGTTAAAGCCATTTTTCAGGGGTGTTTCCGATATATTGTCAACTGTATACATATATATATATATATATATATATATACAGGATATATAATTTTGTGTTAAAGTACAACCCCAATAGAAAAAAAGTTCCCAGTTTTCTTTTGGCCCTGTCCCAACTTTTTTGGAACGTGTTGCAGGCATCAAATTCGGAAATAGCGTATATTTACAAAAAACAATAAAGTTAAAACATGAAATACCTTGTCTTTCTACTGTTTTCAATTGAATACAGGTCAAAAAAGGATTTGCAAATCATTGCTTTCTGTTTTAATGTGCATTTTACATACTGTCCCAACATTTTTTTGGAATTGGGATTGTATAATGTATGTGCAATTTAATGTGTGAGTGTAGCTGATGCTATTGCATATTTGTACTTTGATTTACATTGTCACTTTTGCAGGCCCTTATCTGGCAGTGACTGACCCATATTTGCAGACTAGTGGTTTCGAGACCCCCTTGTCTATACCCCTCAATAAAACACAGACTTGTACCTGTGAAATTGTCCAGTTTTGTTTTGTTTGTTTTTGCCCCAATTGTATTTCCACTGTAAAGCATCTTTGTGACAGTCTCTCTGTGTAAAAAAATGCTATATAAATAAAATGTAATTGAATTGAATGTCACAACATAATTTTTTAGCCCTGCAAAAAAAAGTTAACAAGATGCCTAGAAATAGCAATTCTTTTGCAGGGATGCTTCCTCTTGATAACTGGACTGGTCTTTTGTCTCAGGAAGTAAAGGAAGTGTGTTACCTCAACATGTGGATCTTTCATTCTCATTCATGTTATGTCTGTCTTCTAAAATTCCTTATTCACCTGGATGGGAATATTATCTTTTGTATTTGCTATGCATCAGTGCCATTAATTTGCTTGCTGTGATTATCAATACGTTTCAGTGCTTCTGTGTGGCTGGCTAGTTTTAGTGACTGTGGGGAAAAGATCATTTGACAAAATTTGTAGTAGAGCAGCCTCATTTTCAAAGCTCATCATTTTACAGTACAGAGTCTTCCAGGTCAACATTGTGATGTGGGATAAATTGCTAATAAACCAATGGTCAGTTACATGATTTTATGTAGGTGGAGTGGCAAATCAGCCTAAAATAGAGATATACTGTATCTTCTGGGGGGTCAAGATTAGTAGAAGAGCTGGATCAGGGGTCTGCATCACGAAGCAGGATTACTGCGTTAGCTGGATAACTGCACTGAGTAAAAACCGGAACAGCTCTTTTTACTTCAGTACATGTTCCAGATTTGCAATTGTTCCCGGTTTTAATCAGTGCAGTTATTCAGATAACCCAGTAATCCTGCTTCGTGATACGGGCCCCCGGAGAGCTGGAATAGGACAGTAATCCTGCTTCGTGATACAGGCCCCCGGAGAGCTGGAATAGGACAGTAATCCTGCTTCGTGATACAGGCCCCCGGAGAGCTGGAATAGGACAGTAATCCTGCTTCGTGATACAGGCCCCCGGAGAGCTGGAATAGGACAGTAATCCTGCTTCGTGATACAGGCCCCCGGAGAGCTGGAATAGGAGGCTCACTGTCCAACAGGGGGCGCTTATTCAGGAAGAATCTCATCTCCAGGTGGCTGTCAGGAGAAAGATGCTAGAGGAATTATGGGTAATTAAAATCCATTTGCATGTGTATGCCAGGCTGTTTTGTGTATATCAGAAGAGGATGTACAGCAGGGCTGCATGCTTTGGCTTTTTAAAGCCAAATTGGCTGTATTGTCACTGCTGTAGTTCACACTGCCACCTGGCATTTAGCCTCTTTTAGATTTTTTCCCCAGTAAAAATTTTGTCTGTGTCAACTAATTAACACTAATTAACACATGCAATTTGAGTTCAAATAGCAAGATCTCATTCATCAGCAGAGTTTATGGTATTTGTATTCCGTAGTGACTACTTTGAAGTAACAA